>DWPA01001347.1:0-19036 GCA_018251375.1 Calpodes ethlius | reverse complement strand
ACATCTTAGACTACATCGCCACTTACCATCAGGTGGGATAGTAGTCAAGCACTGACTTATTGTATATAAAAAAAAAAGGGGCTTAGTGGATGGTTCAAGATGGTCAGTCTGATGCTGCATGGTGGATCAAACAGAAACCATCAGCGACCCAAGTTGTGTACATAAACTGTGTAATTGCTTTATCAATCATTACAATATGTATTGAGGATTGCACGGATTGCTTTCATTGTTACCGATGTTCCTGGCGTAAGCTCACGAAGGAAGTATAAACACCGTATCCTGACCGACGTGGAGTTGACAGCCTGTGTCTGTTACTAATGTTTTTAAACTCGAATCATCGAGGACGCTGACCATTTTCGAAGAAGAAGGTATACTCTCGATTTCTGTATTCTTATACCAATACAATATTATCGTCGCTTCCCACGCCGCCTGACCGAGCTGCCAGCTTATATCCGAAGCTGTCGGACTTAATCCCGCAAACGGAATGGCTCATTCGGAAATGAACAGAACATTCAAGGACGCGCAGTCGAGCTGTTACAATGGCGCACTGAGCTTTATTCTGCTAAGACGACTTACGAAAACATCGTCTAAAAGTATTATGTTATGGCTTATGTTTAAATTACCTCCGGGTGCAGTAATACTATCAGTAATAAAATACAAACTAGTTCATTGTCATTGAAATAATCTAACCTAACTTAGAGTATAGTGACTTGGAGATCTTTATTAATTTTCTAGTCAATTATGCCTTTTTAGATACAAGAGCTTAGAGTATTGAAGGTTTTTTTGATGGTCATTATATTTGATTCCGTTTATTGTAATCTTCTGCTATTATAATCAGATTTAGGAAACGCTAATGTTGTTTATCGGCTGTTGTTGATTTTCCGTTGTCGTCAGTTTCTGGCCTGTCTGTTTGTTATTGGTACAAGCTGCCGTCGTCAGCTCGTAAGTGCTACTAACCACTGGTACTCCTGTCACGTTATTATTTACATAATACGGGTTATTCTGTAAAGGTATCTCTATAACAGTACTGCATAGTAGCCGCTGGCCAGTTAGTGGAATTAAGCTCAAATAGATTACTGGCGGCTATTAAATTCCGTCGACCGCAATACCCAACAGACAGTTGCAATCCAACGGTCTATTACTCCACGAGAATGATTGTCACATCGATAAATAATCATTTTTAGAGAGCTTTAATGAAAATACAATGTTGTTTCAAGATAACATAATTGTTACTCCCCTTAGAATATATAGATAAGAATACGTACGTAATCGTCACGTAAATATTACCCCTCATTATAATCTTTCTACTGAGTCAATTGTTTCCTCATAGTACGTAGGGCAAAGACTTCATTCTGCCACACTAGTTACCCATTGATTTCTAACATACGCATTTACAAATTAAATGTGAACGCGGGATTCAAATTAGGTTTTCACGAGCTTAGACATTATTGTTGAAACCAATAAAACATAGTAACATCTCATGCATCAAATTGTTTGCATAAATTTTCTAAATGGAAACTTTAAAAATTGACAACAACCGTGACAAAATTTACTTGTTACATGTGATCAGCTGCATGCATAAATATGTTGTCCATAATGTGGATTTTATTTTCATTTTATCAACGAGGAATAAGTAAAGATCTGTAATGGAGATGGAGCTCTGATGTCAGACGGGGAAATATAAATCGTTAACTTGACAAATCCACTTACAAATTCTTAGTAACGAAGTAATCTGGTTACCGCAGCTGCGCACTTCGACTGATTTACTTATTACTGTTAAACTCGTGTCGCTTTATGTCGACTGCAGCAATCCATTATTTTACATAACATAAATAAGAAACAGTGTCGGGTCTACGCCGTTGGTGACCAAGGAACAAAGAATCGTTCACCTCTAACAGGTAGTTTAATTTACCTCACTATAAGTATATCATTATAATATTGATATTGACACCCCTATAATAATAAAATTGCACAAAATTCACGATTATTTAAGTTTATATTCTTGGTTTCGTGTTCCTATTGTCCACTGGTGACAGTGACAACTGACCATAGAAAGCCGAGCTTGCTGCTAATTATTGGGCTGTTTAAATATAATTAGAAACATGCAGCGACTATGCGGTACATTATTTATACGTTTACGGTCAAACACAACCGCAGTAACAACAGAAAGTTTATGAAAACACATGCATTGTCTACGTGTAGTCCGCGCGTGCATCGTCCGTTGTCAGTCGAACGTCGACCGCATACGTCAAAACAAACGTATGAAGTGTAAAGTGACGTATAAACGTGTGGAGTCTACCAATCCGCACTTGGCCAACGTGGTGGACTATGGCCTGTACCGGCTGTACCGGCTGTACCCCTCATATTGTGAGAGGAGACCTGAATGAGTTGTGATGATGAGGTCCAGTAGGGATACGATACATATTGTTTTAAAACCAGTCTTATACATAGCCAATTTATACATACTAAAAATAATTATTATGACTGAAAACGACAATAATTTTAAAAGAGCATTTATTTAAAATTAATTAATACTATTTATAGTTGAATGAAAAGAATATTGCCAATCACATTAAATACACCGCTTTGGTAATATAGTCATCGGAAACGGTATTTATATTCATACGTTTTATTAATTCACGCAGAAACAGGAACTTACAATAACTTTTATAAGTATTTTTACGCTTTTGATGTTACAGACGATACTCAATACCGTTGAATTATTTTTGCAGAAAAAGTAACGTGAGCCGCCACTAAAATATTTATTTTAACAAAATACCGTTACAGAGTTCTTCGCTACGTTACGGAGCAAAGTAAAATGAATACTAACCAGAGTTTATTTAGCAACTTTCACGATATGGAAAATACGCAATAAGTTAAACGTTAAAGCGAGTACACTATAATTTAAATATATTTATTGTAGAAAAATTGGTAAAGTTGGACGGGAGATCGGCTGTGGTACTATTTCACAAGATACTGGCGCATTAAGTTGTCTGTCAACGATTCCATGACGGACTCACCACACAAGGGGTCGTAGTCTTAAGCGGACTCAAAGTTTCTACTAATACGATTAGAAGCAACTGTTGCATTTATAAAAATGTTAGCCACTCTTTAGTTGTATGATTAACCTAGATTAAGACTCATCCCGCGTTGCGTTAATTCGTGAACCGTTTTCACTGAAACGTCTGTCAGTGATTCAAATTCTAATAATACTTATAAAAATTAAGCTGAATAAACTGTAAGGTTCTCTTATTATGATGCATCGTCGGTACTACGACTGACCGACTGAACTAATAGCTAGTAGAGTAGAACGGCATTCTATTACCATCCGCCGCCGTGGTACCACAATCCGTCCTGGGTTTGGACAGTGCCGTTAGATTAGAGAAGTTTCTCAATAACACCGGCCTTCACAGAACTGGAAACTTTAATGCGGTTCTCGTCTGATCTTTGCAGATAGTTCCATTCTTAAAGCGAATATTATACGACGTTCTTTTTCAAATAATAATCGATATCATTTTAAATTGAAATAATATGTTAGATGCCGTTTTTTTCATGGCCGTCTTATATTAGTAAATTATACTTAATAAAGTATATCAATTTTATGTAAACAAGTATTAAAAAGACACTGAATATTATGATTTGTCAGGTTTACGGTTGTTGATTTTATCGTCAGACGGTGTGAACTGATTTTTGATATAACTAAAGCGACGAATAAAAAATATATCTACGAATGATGTCTGAGTTTTTATTGTCTTTCAAATATAAAACTGTTTTACGTATTTTATTGTAACACACGTACATGAAAAACTAATTTATTAGAACATGTAGATGGTATGATGACCGAAACAGTAAAATCAAAAAAACTAAGTAAATTGTTTTCATCCAGTTTACCTGTTCTACACTTACAAAGAAGTAAGTCAGTCGTCAAAAATAAATAATATCAAAAAAAAACATATTCATGAAAACAACAGATAATATTATTTTATTTTTTACGGGCGGAAAATAGGGTTCTAGTTACTAATAAATGAACAATGCTATTGTGTCAATAAATCACAATTGCTCTAATAATATGACACAGTATGGGTGAATTATGACAGTTTGAACAAAATGGCGGGCTTTCGTACGTATTCAGAAATTTAAACGTGATTAAAAAGTGATTTAAAATATTTCGACGTTTCCCGGCAACAAAAATGTAACTAGATATTTCAGTCAGACATCGAATTCATAAGAAACAACGGTATCACAAGAAATTTATAACGATACGAGCACAGTACGACGATCAAAAGAGAAAAATCCATATCTAATCCCGCATGTTCCTGTGATACACGGCCCGATGCAGCTCGGAGCTATCACGGGAACAGAGACGTTCGGATTGCCAATACCATCCGATTTGAATCTGGCACAATACACAGTTTGCGACATTTGGAAAACTGTAGCTCCAACACGTGACGCAGCGCTACACACTGGAGCGGAAGATGTTACATGTGAGAATATCATCTCGCTCCAGAATAATGCGTTGATTTTATAAATATGAGTTGGAGGCTCGACTTTACCATGCATTATAATTGAGAATTTTTTATCTCTTGAGTTTGGGCTTCCTTACCAATTATGTATCTACCGGCACGTCACCAAACCAATCTAGAGCAATTACTGACCAAAAATTTTATAATTTGATGTTTTACTTTCATGTATAAGTTAACTAAACCACTACCACTATTACTACTATTACTACTACTACTCCTAACTAAAAACATGCAGGATACCAACCAAAACCATTTTGCAAGTCTTATCCACCTCCCGGTGATCACTCGTACAAAATTGAAGATGTTTATAAGCAGTACAACTTGTAGACTTATAGGAACGATACTGAGAAGGCCGTCTCTCGATTTGTTTATGGCTATCAAAATAAATGAGGAGACTGCAGAATACAATTCTCTGCGCAATAAAAATCTTGTAGCGACGGATTACTGGGGCTTGCGAGTTGTCTCGTCGGCTTTTATTGGCGGGCCTCGCTCCGACTTGGACTCGACTCTCCCTTGTAATTATGCTTTAACATGGGCCATACAGTAGGTATGTCGTATTTTTATTCGCCACGCGTTGCAGTTTATTACATGAGGTTGAAGGTAACCTTCAGCTCGGTCCCTAGTACTGGAATAAATGTTGAATTAGCTGAAACATTGAGCAGAGTATTATATGTCGTCTCCATCGACATCATTTTAGTGAACACTAGTCATTAATTCGTTCATGTTTGGCACAATACAATGTAGAGGAGTAAGTAAAATTGAAACGACTGTCGGTGCCTTTAAATAAAAAGATCTTATCGTCATGTATCGTATTTTATACGATATCGAATTCCGAACAGTTTCTTAAATTTTGTCCGTCCGTCTGTCTGCTAATCCCTGAAATGGTTGTATCTATCTACACTTTTGCAACGAGTGGAGATTTTTTTAACCTTAAATATAGACTACATTTAAATGATCCAAATCGAATGGTACCCTAGACATGTAGGATTAAAAATTCAATGGAAAACGATAAAAAATTCGTCCAATTTCCAAATTCCTATATTTGTATTATACTATAAACTTCCCCATTTATGGTCTACAAATACACCATTTTATGAATTTTCTTCTGGAAGGGGTTAAAATATCCCAATAAAATCATATATGGGAAACGAGAGCCGAGTTCAATATCAAGAGTACGCGCCGTTGTCAACATCGACCACAAAAGAATTGAGATCTACGAGAATGTAGGTGCCGGTTCATTTTAGAGTATCCTAAAATAGTAGTTTGAAGAAAATGCAACATTCTAAAATAAATTTATAAAACAACTTCTTTCAGACTACTACCGTAATGAAGTGACCGCTAAAATTACTATTCTAGAAGCGAAGCCGGGGCACGCCGGTTAGTTTAATAATCATACAACGATTCAACGAAAAAACTATATCACGTTTTATCAACATCGAAAATAATGTCGAGTCAGTAGATTAACCCGAAATTGAGTTCAGTCGAATCTATCGCCGTTAGTACTAGTAGCAAGAAATGTCTCTTTTATTCGAGATTGAGTGGCCAATAAATATGCGCGGAGCGATAAGCTGTCATTTCTAGATAAACGAACAGAGAATCTCGTGGCCGTGGTGCGGCGCGGAGTAGAACAACAACTCGGTACAAAATGTTGAAACCATTTAAACGTTCAGGAACTATATCGATAATGTGTCGTGTGTTTAGTGAGGTACACGAGGCTGAAACAACGGCCCTATGATAACGTTCCTGGTTGGTTAAAATGGGCATCTCCAAGCCATGGGAGGTTTGCATGTGCTTCCACCAATTTACTACTTTGCCCAACCAAGGGCTACATTACTATGGAATTCCAGGTGGAATTGTAGAAATAAATTAACTTGTAACATGTAAAAACTGATATTGTTACAAACATATACAGGTTACGTAGTAGTACCATGTATGTATCTACTTATTTATGTGGTTTCGGTCCTATCGTAATAGTGGTCTGTTAAGCAATATTTACGGATCAGCAATCCGCTCATGGTAATCCCTGCGCCGGCAGTCTCGTAGCATATACACTTTACAATATTGTGGCGGCGGTTGTTCGAAAAACTGAAAGTTAATGTTGTTTCACCACTGACATAAATATATTCGTAACTTATATCGAGAGTTTCACAATTGCGTTTATTGTCCAGAGTAATTAAAGTATTCCATTTATACAAGGAAGAAGGTGAGCGGCCGTGTCGTGAGCCGTCAACTTGAATACATCATTGTTACGGGTGTTGTTTGCTTTGAACGTACTCCATATACGTGACTAAGAATTCTTTCGGATGTCTTTTATTTATTTTTCATGTCAAGATATAAATTAAGTAGTCAAATAAATATAATATTGTTACTTTATTAAAACTGGTCTCCCGGCTTTGTCTGGGCTAAATAATTTTTTATCATAGCACCGTTGAACACTTTTAATACTATATCGATAAAAAATATTAGAAACAAATTCGTTATTTCTTTTAGCTAAAAAAATATCCAACGACAGTTTTTACAAACATTTTCCAATAGTTAATTAGGTCATCGCTTCGACAGATACCGACCTTACGGGCTCGCTGAGAAGAAGCAGCAAGAAATATTCGTGGAATTTTTTCTTACACCCAGTAATAGACAGCACGTTGTATTACTTGTAGCCTCATAATTACGACCCTAGGAAGCCGACTTCGCTCTAATTAGGAAAACATTTCACTCCTTGTAGACAGTTACATTTGAAGCTACAACACCAAACTGTAGGTACCCTTCAATTTTGTTATTACCAGTTTTTTGGACTGATGCCCAGTACGGCAGCAAGCTTAGAGACGGATCCACGATCAAATAATATAATTTGTAAGAGCATGAGTCGAAATATTTATGCCTTAGGATGTGACACCCGAAAAAACCTATTTACCGAATATGAACATTTATAACGGAGAAAAATGAACCAAAAGTCAAACTGTATCCAAACATCAGTCATTAAAACAAAGTGAAGAAGAGTGTTTGGTGGAGGCAGCGCGATGTGGTCCAACAATCCAGCAAGTTGAACTACTGTCGTGTTACTTAAACTATCGACACCAAGCACCAATGACGTAAATAAAAAGTGTCCACTGGAAGGCGTTATCTAGAGAGCGGCCATCTGTGACGATATTAAAGCCTTTATGAGGTTATATCACGGCGCTGGATATAACGGAAAATTCTTCAAGAAACTTTCTAAGCTGTGATGAGATTTTCTGAGAAGCTTTTAGAAATTGTTAGGTCATATAAAATTTAAGTTAGACGAGCGCACTCCGATACTTTGCTCGCAAACAGGCGGAGAAAGATGACGATGCAAGTATAACCACAGAGGATTTTATAGTTTTACTCGCTAAAATATAATGTATGCTTGTGGATTGAAATGGAACAAATTTTTCGTTTTAGAGATAAAAATAATACGTTCAAGTATTTGGTTGCTTTATCTATCGCTAGATGGGCATTAATTTTAACCAAAACTACAGGTTTTTTAAAAATATGCAATAATATGTATGTAATTTCATTTACTGCTCTTCTCAAATATTGTAAGATTGCCTCGTTGTGTATAAGTGAGGAGATTGACTTTATCCCTATGTCATAACATTTAGATCGTACGTAATTCATACGAGGACAATGGCCTTCGCGTCTCCGTACGGTTGGAGGTATCTCAGCAAGCTCCACAATACGTACGGTCAACTTCATTTAAAATGCATTGAGTTCTCAGTGTTGACGTTATCCGACGTGCCAAATCTTTTAAATCGCGATGCAATCACGGTAAACTTTAGTACAAAGCTAAAACAAACGCGGGACGTACTCGTACTTTCCCTTGTTTGAAGTTGTTTAT
This sequence comes from Calpodes ethlius, assembly GCA_018251375.1. Lineage (NCBI taxonomy): Eukaryota > Metazoa > Arthropoda > Insecta > Lepidoptera > Hesperiidae > Calpodes > Calpodes ethlius. Next base: position 10,660 of record DWPA01001347.1, on the reverse strand, counting down.
GAAGATTTTGTAATTTTGCGAATGTTGAAAGTTGATTTATTCATTACCAGATTGATGGCCCCGTTCGAGCGAGCTCGGCTCGTGACCTTCGCAACGAAAGGTCGGCTCCACGCTCAGCTCTATCAACAGGAATGACTCTGTCGTTAGTAACAACGTGCTTTCATTTCAGATAAGGGCTCCTACACACACGTGCGTTCTAAAAAAAAACTTTTTAGTAAAATATATCTGATCTAATTACGTTTAAAAGCGCGTACAGTTTACATATTTATCGTCGTGATATGTGTTTTAGTACTGAGTAGCTATTGCTTCTTGAGCATGTTTTGTATAACGATCTAGAAAATTTAGAAAAAAATGTAGAATATTTCATACCTATTTGAATTCTCATAGGTAATACTGTAATATAATAATAATACATGTTTATTTCAGATCATAAGTCCATATAGTTTTCAGTAAGGTATGAATACATAAATTTCTTACTGTTATAAATGAGAAGTATATAAATCTAATCTACTTACCGCGCCACGTCAAATGTTATAAATATCATGTAAGAATGAAACCGTCTTTTGTTCGAATATGTGAAGTTGCATAAACGAATGTGTCGAATCAAATTTATATTCTCCCAATGAAATGAACGGGGACCACCAGCTGGAGTGCATACTAAGGGTACACTTGGAATAAATATTGGGTTTCAAATTAATCTATGATTCTATCATTTGGGTAAATATGGATCGTTTCAAGGGTTTGATTGAGCGCTATTAATTATGATGGGCTTTATTTTATAGCAAGCAGTGTACCTACATGTTATGAACGTTTCATCAACATCTGTTGCCACTATCTCATCGTGAGGAGGGTAGCAACAAAGTTAACGACGTCACTAACTAAGTATACAAGTCAAGAACAATTAATATTACAAGAAATTCTTCAATCTATACCCCCCTGTGTATCTGTATGAAAAGCTAAAACAGATGAAAAGTCTAATAATAATTAATTAGAGTATGTCTAAGCTCATCACTTTATGTGCTGTACGAATATTACTCAATAAGCTAATGTTGTTTTCTCGTTTTATAAAGCAATGCATAAATAATTAGCATCTGAACCTGGGTGAACCCTTTAAAGGGCTTATAGGTTGATGTATTGCTCAAAAATGTTACGTTGTTCATTGGTCATTGGTTCTTTTACTATTGCTTGTGTCCACTGTCGAATGTCAAAAGCCAATGTCTCTCAAACAGGTAAACTTATCTTTATGTTCATAATTCTGGGAACAGTGGCTAATGAACAAACTATGAAGATGTTTTATTTGAGCGCGGTAAATTTTATCTTACTGCATAGCGGCCTGGGAAGCTTCCGGTAAATGTGGTTTAAGTGCCTCGACTGGAGAGGGCATAAAATGCTAAATGGGTTGCCGTCTAAAGGCATTCCTGAATATTCTATCTTGAGGTTATCGACCGATAAATTATTAAAAAATACCGTAAAACTGTGAGCTAAACATTATCTGTTTTAAGACAACATTGATCTCATTCGGAAAAGTCACGTCTGATTTTCATTACGACAAGGAAAAGTTATAAAGAAAGAACGTACAGTTCAATTAACATAATCACAATTCTGAATTAGATTTACCTATCACTACGTAGTATAAAACAGAGTCGCCCTCCGCCTGTTTGTCTGTTACATACCTTTTTTTCATTTTTGTCCACGCAATGAACTGTTATTTACAAAATATTCTAATTAAATTTTTATTTTTATGTTAGAGAAAATTTCATATTTGTTGATGAAGCCTGAAATAACGATTTTTGAGCCCATACATTGCAAGTTCTGGCTAAACCGAATGAGATATGTACATCAAAATAATGTACTATAAAATTGTCTTACATAAAAAGGCCAACAATAAAGTCCACGATGGCATATATTTATTTCCTACGGTTGACTTACAATAACCATTTTTAACTCTAAATAATGAATTTTTAAAATATTCCTTTATTTGCAAAAGTAATTTCTCCTAATCTGTATTAATTCTTATCCAAATAAGTATATTAGTTACCTTGGCCATCTAATGTAGATCGAAAGTGTCTTTAATTTATTTTCATTTAAATGAGAAATTTAGAAGTTATCACAGATTTTAAGTTACACTGGCTATATCTATACGTATAAATAAAATTGAAGTGTTTAACCTGTCGATTTGTTTATGATGTACCTAAACGAGTAGGTAGAAATGTTCTCTGTTTTTCCCGAAGCGATGCGAGGGCGGGCATGCTGGTTATGTATTAAAAGAAAACATTCGCGGCGTATTAATAAAAGTTCTGGAAACATTAGTGCCCTCTCTTTACTAGCGCAGTTGTTATAAAAACGAGGTTAGGTTCAATTTCATGGAAAATTGATTTCAAGAAAATACAGTCACAGCTGCACCTGACCCACGTGTGAAATATGATCTGAGATTTATGTGATATTATTAACGAACTGAAATATTTTTGAAATACGCTTCAAACACGCTACGTACTTATATTACGTAGCTCCTACGCCGCGACTGGTCAAGTGGCTCTTAGAGAAGCAATAGATTCTTCTTCTTATATCAGACTTGTACATTATTTTTATAGATGCATTTAGTTTACAAACTACTCACTTTTCTCAGTATTTAATACAATAAGCTTTGTGACCGGTCTGGTTGGTTATATTAACATTATATATAACTATATAAATCTATTCATTCTGTATTTTTTTCACCTAACTTTGTGATAAACAATCTTGTCATGGTGCTGCGATTCACATTATATTTTTTTTTCAGTGTTGTCTGTCTGTCCGTATGTTTGATGAAAATTGATACACACCAAGAATATGTGATGGCGCTAATCATAGACCATGTATAACATCGGAAAACCCTACGGTATTTTATTTAAATTAATTTCAAATCGTTGATAACGTACTTCTTTATGCGTATCTATGTAATTATTACTGATTTTAAAGCAATTTACTATTATTATTAGTTATTAACTATTATGATATTAACTGTTAACTTGCGTGTATTTTACGCCATATGAAGCGTGCGGAAGACGACTAGTTTATTCAGAGGTGGAGGCTCTATTTTATATTTAATCAAAAGATCAAACTTTTATTTTGATGGACGGAAACCACGTGATAATTTTGATATTATTTTAATAACTAAAATAAATGATTAATAAAAACGTTTAATATAAGCCTCTTACGTCAAAACGGATTAATTACTTTCAGCTTCGATCGCCTTTGCAAAGTTGTTTTTCGTTTTCCGAGCACCTCGCTCTCGGCCGGACCGTGTTTTATTTTAAATCATTTCCAGAGCCCAGCGCTCGAGGAAATATAACTCCATGTAAAATTTTATTTTGATCAACCTTTTTAGATATCATATCATATAGTTCTATAATAGATTTCCATGGGGTCGCATTAAAATAATGAGGAGCGTCAATTTCAAAGCGCCTGAGGTAAAGCTCGGTCTTTGGGAGGTCATAGTCTTGGTGTTCTGTGAGGATTTCCTTAATCTTCTGATTTGTTGGAAATGCATCATATAATAAATTACTACAGAGCAAACCAAAGCGTTAAAAATGTGTTTTTTATTATTTATTCATTATATTTTTCAGTGATAGAGAAAGAGTAGCACTCGGAGTTTTATGAACAGCACGTCCCCCGTGTTAGCCTGTTGAACCTCGTCAAGTTATACAAATTAGAGGAGCCGCGCGCCGTCCTGCCCGGGCGGAGCTGCAGCGACGGCCCGCAGCCGGCACGCACTGACCGAGTTTAGATTTAATTACGAAACTTGTTAGTCCACAGGCGCCGTCCGGCTAACGTGATGTACTCGTTTATATTCATGAAATAAATAAGGATGCTATGGATATTGATGCGAGAAGTTTTAATATTACAAGGCTCTCACGTGACGTGTACAACTCAATATTAACTCTAACTATCATGAAACTAATTCCAACTAATGAACATTTATAATTTACTAGCGTTCGGCTAGTAACCCGCTCGGAGCTCACACTTCGCTCTGACAATGAAAACTTTAGGTTAAGTCGACAGAGAATAGGCTTTTAATAAGTTAGTGCGCTTTAACGTCGCCTTTACGTATAATAGATTTATACCTGACGATGTCTCTATTTGGAAAATATTTTAGGGATACTTGGCCTACTCAGACAGCACAATGACGATTTTTAGAATTTTTCCTCGCGCTAATGGTTTAATACTCAATTCGAATACGATTTTCATTGAGGGTTACATTGGGTTTTCAAGTAAAACATAATAATTTAAAGAATTCCTTCAAAACACGTTTTGGGGTGGAATTGAGAACGTTGCCGACGCGAAGTTTCGCGAAGAAAAACGACGACCGTGCTGGTCCGGGAAACAAAAAATTGCCAACGAACAAAATAAAGAAAATCGTTTGATCGACAGAAGACAAAAAAGTACTGTTACTGGACATCAGAACTACACATACGTAATCGACCCGTCGCCTGACAAATAGGAAGCGAGTGCTGCATTCAGAGCAGGCTGGAACATTTCACTGCCAATTTTACGATTACAATGAAGTTCTGAACCACGTGGATAGTAATACGATCGTACATGACTGCAGCGGGTTCAAATGAATGACACAGAACTCATCAACATTCAGTAGGAGAGAAGTGAACTTATCGCCTAGTCCATTGTTTGGCGTTTAGCATAACATCCCGATGAGGTTAGCTTGGAGTAAAGATAGATGGAGTGCCCTACATCTCACAATTGAAGCAAATTACTTGCTAAACATTTCTAACAATGTGTTTATTATCCGACTGCGGAACTTCGCAGAATTATAAATCAGGGTCATAACAAAAGACAGAACCGTTAATGGTAGTTTTATAAATGGACAATGAAGCTCGGACATTTTATGGCCCGCTTTATTTGTAAATGTGTTCAACTTTAAATACATGAATGGCACGAGTCCAGCTCAGCTATTTTTAACTAATCTTAGCAAAAAAGAAGAGTGGCTTAAAGTTCAAGGTTCTTTTGGAATGCCTTAGCCTGGCACCTGGCACCTGTAACATTTAAGAAGCTATGTTTGTACGCTAGTGGATAATATATGAGGCTTCGTAAAATTTTGTAACATTCTGTATGGCCTGGCTACAGGGTCTAGACCTTAATTTTAGTTACATCATTATCTACAGTAGTATTACAGTGAAATATTAACTTTAATAAAATATGAGCCTGGAAGTTGGTACATTGCCTTTAATATTGAATTAAAATATCACATTCATAAATTATCCTCGTTAGATATAATACTAAAGAGCTGGAATATAACGGATGAAGGCACTCCACCACGCATAGATCTTCAGAAAGCAGCTTACCTGGGAGTCCTGAATTTATAATCCCGAAAGTGTTTTTAACAGACTCCAAATAAATTAACTTTACATCCGCATGAACACGATCTATGTTGTAACGTTATCTATAAATGTCACAGTAGTTTGCATTACATCTGAAAAAATTCTAAGCGATACAGTTTGGAGATTATACGACTGACATAACCGTAGCGCCGTGAGCCCTTCAAACCGTTACGAGATAAAGCGCCGAGTGAGCGGAACTCAAGAACCCCGTCGGAAGGCGCCGTGGCGACGCGGCCTGCGATTTACTACACAATACGTACAAATACGGGAATTCGTGCCATGCGGAGCTCAATAACAGCAAAATGAGAGCAAAAGAATTTTATACTCCACGGAATACACGGACGCTGCGCTCGGCAAACAGTACGGCCGGTTCGGTTTCATTGATATTTGAAGTTCCGAGTGTGCACGCAACCCGGTGTACGACATCAAATAGAATCAAGTTAAATGTTTCGATTGCGGCCGCACGCACGTACTTCCTGATGCCTCGTGCGGCTGTTGCATCTCCGCTTAAGTCAAATAAGATTAAAAAGTAATACAAAATAAGAGTTCTTAAGAAATTAAGTATATTATACATATTATATACAGATCCCCGCTGACTCTTGAAGTTAACTCGGCAAATTAATGGATCAACTATTATAATTAATATCGAAGGATTTTTGTAATGATATACCATATGGTCTCAACGGCGGTCTCTAGAATAGTAAACAATGGTAAACCTCGTAAGGAGACATGCGTACTTATCAGTTGTAAATACCACTTTGAATAATACATAAATGCTACCAATCTACAAGACCAGAGAGGTAATTCAAAGCCAAGTAGAAAGGATTAAAATTACGATATGAAAATTATATTTTTTATGGTATTTAATAACAAAGTTATTTATTACCATCAAAAAATGCTCAAGGACGACAGGAAAATACCAGAAATATTTTCATTGGAAATATGTCAAATTTTACACCGGCTGCCTTGGTCGCTTTCGGAGCGTATAACGAAACTTTTTTCCATATATTGAGCACCATCAATCCTTCAATCTAAAGATGAAGTAATTCAACTTAATATGTCGTCAAAAGTATATTATAGTAAATGCTAACAACACGTTAGACTTGGAGACATATTTCAGGTGCGGGTTACCAGGGACACATAAAATAGCGGCGGCTGACAATTCTGTCCCGACCTGATATATCGGTGCTGTGACTTTTATGAATGGCTCCGTCTATTTATGTACTCCCACTGTTTTGCATGAAACATCGTTGCATTTACGATCGAAGTTTTTTCTAGAAAAATGTATACCATCACTTTACAGCGTTCCGTAGTGAAATACGAATCCTCACAGTTTTCTTAAAGACGCAATATTTTTCAAATTACCTGCCAAGGTGAGGTAGATGAGAAAAAAAAAAACAAATTTTTGATGGGGTACAAATAAGTATTACCCATGCTGGTAACCAATAGCAGCTATCTAGTACTAAGGATGTCTGAGCTAATAGGATATATTGTGCATGGGACCCTAAAAAGATGTGCAAACTTTGCAAAATCCATGTTTCATTCTACAATTTGGAGACACAGATATGACATGTCAGTAACAGTAACAGTTGTAACGATTTGTTTCATTTACTAGATTTGACAAATTTTTTTGTGAAAAACAATTTTTTTTTCACATCTTTTTAGACTCCATTCAGAAGGTCACACTGGTTGACCATCGGACATAAGCTAGTACAACATAAGCACTGTTATGAAACTCACTACAAGTGGCCAAAATGGCGGATCAAAAGTAAGTAGGTGACCTGTTGGAATGGAAGGCGTTATTGGACACTATGTATATTAAACACTCACAACATTCCAAAAAAAGTTTAGCTGTAACGAGTTGTCATGAGTACATGGTTTCAACCCATTAATGATCCCCTACAGGGCACGGGTGTCTCCTCGTAACAGACTAAGACTTAGAGCGTTCTCAGTTCTCAGTTCCGATTGGTAGGACTTCTCCGGGTTCGCTTTTTTATCCATTTATTTATTTCAGCTAAGTAGGATCCAGAATAAAAGTATCGCCAAATAGTGGACAATCCAAATGTCGGAAGTATAAATGAGGCCAAAAGGCATCCAATACGGCTCAGCAACCGGAATCCAGCGGTAACAACCGAGACCGAAGTTTTTACGTGCCATTTTTGTCATTAGCGGTCCCCTGACGGGTACATATTACACAGTTAGCTTGGACCCGTAGGAGGGTCCCCTCGCACCGACCGCGATGGACGAGCTCACGGCTCCACTATAAATAATGGGGACGGTGTTAAACGAGCTGTATATTTTACACCGATCGTTTTACAGGTAATTTATAGAGCAGCCGTGATTGCCCCGGCCCGAGGTAATTATGTATGCAGTGAAGACGGCGCGGTGGAGCTGTAACGAGTCACGCCTCGGTGTTGGGGCTCCTCTTGCTTATGTTTGATAAAATATAAATAAATGACAGGCTCACAATATCTAGTGTTATATTCATTCGGAAAATTTTACTCATTTCGTCACATAAGTCATCGTAAAGGTAATCTAGATAACAAATGTAATAAAAATTAAATTTGTGTTTCGATGGCAACATTCAAAAGAAGAAGATTAAAATGTATCGCCTGCATCATAAAATATATGTGTCATCAGTTAAACTTCATAGATTTTGCAGGTTTAGTGATCTACTGCTGGAATAATGTTTGGTAAAATGAATAGCGGAGTAACAATTATATAATTAGATGTTTTTATTCGCAGCATATGACTCACACGAGATGATGAATTTGCTCAAATCTACCCTTGCACATTTTATTTATGTTCATGGATGTGTCTGCAAGCAAAGTAACGGTACGGTTAACTATATATTATTATATATTTATTTTTATGTGAATGCGATCATAGATAATAGCGAATACTTTGTCCACATGTCGGAAACTACGTCACAAGGACATTTGTGTTTCCAAACGGCCTTCGCAGCACAGTTAAGTTTCAAGCTAAAAATATATCATATCACGAAAACGATATCACTTTATCAACTTTATCAAGAGTATCGTCTTTATGAAAGAGGACAGAAGCTTCAGAAGGAAACTGGCAAGATTGTTTAAACAAATTCAATCTACTAAACCAATTACAGCTCGTCACTGTGTACACCGCAGCTGATCCACTGAGTGCAGCGTCTGTGCGAGCGCTCGGCCGTGTCGATATACCTGATGTGTGCAGTGTCTACACTCCACATACGTCTAGTCTATGCATTGGCCGGGCGAGCTTCAATCGAATTATCTACGATCTATCGCAGGAATTCAGAAATAATATTTTACTCGTACATACACATACACACACACTCGTACATAGCCTTAACTCACGAATAAGGGCTTTCATATACCAAAGTCGGAGCGGTAGTGAGAGATGCTGCCATTCGCTTCAGACCTAATTCAATTCGTACATTTGTGGAGTAAAATAGTGGTGTCTTTAAAAAAACAATTATATATAGTTCTCATGTTAATTAAACAAGTTTTGAAGGCGTTCTGAAGTGAACAAAATGATGTCAAGGTACACATAACTCTTAAAATAAGATATAGACAAAGCTAAAAACACGTTTATTGTAGCGACCCTCCGGCTTCGTGCACAGATCCTGGATAACACAAACGCCAGAATATTTCTGAAAACAAGTCAAGGGAGCCCAATATAATCAGGTTACATCCTTTTACTTCAGAGGTCCTAAGGCTACCCTGCGTCTTCATCATTAGCCTAACTCTGAGATACTATTATGTCGTATTGTCATCCGATTGACATATGAATACAATATTTAAGCTCAATCGGATACTGGGAATTGAATCAAATTTAACTTACAATATTTGATTACAGACAGACATGGGACAGCTGAAACTAAATATAAGTTTGTACAGTAAACAGAAACTTCTACCTTCAATTCATTTGTGAAGAATACTTCTCATATCGGAAAATTTATCTGTTTCGGTTTTATTAAACTGCTATAGTTGACCTGCAATCTTTGTGAGAGTAAATTCTTGCAAACCGAATTAGAACGGTTTAATCTGGCTTCGAAAACATATTCCGTAATTGACTACGAAAGTCTTGTTAAGGAAACTAAATAAACGCCCGTAATAATTAAAGAGGTTTATAAGGGCCGGCAAGTTTCCTTTAGCTAGTACCTAAAGATTGGGTCTCTGGCGTTGTTGGCCGAAATCGGGTATTGCCATAGTGACGGGTACCATTTAATAATAGTTGATCCAGATGGTTTAAGATGCTCGTTTATCTGCCGCTTACATTCTATTAAAAAGGTCTTATTGTCTGATTTACTGACTAACGGAGAAGGGAATGATGGTTAAGAGAATTTTATACTCGGTAGTAAGTTTTTTATGACCTGATATATTTTAAAGTACAGTACTCATATTTCAGCCGCCAAATTCGAAGTGTTCCGCTTGACTGGCGACGTCGTCCGGTGTCACAGAGGGGTCGGGACGGCAAGCTCCTTAGATGAAGTACTAACATGAAAAGCAATTCAATAAATCACAAAAGACCACATAAAAGAATTACGTCCAAGAGTCCGTGAAACTTGGCTCGCATTTCGCATAAAGTACGTTACCATCTCTTTTCAGCTATTTAATTGCTGGCTTCATTAACTGACCCATTAGCTGCGTTGAAGGAGATTAAATATTATGTGGAGGTAATTTTTTGTTTGTCTTTATTCTTGTCGAAATTTGATGATTTTTTTTACAGCCATAAACATTTTTTACAGTTTTACTATAATTGTATAGAAAACTTTTCGAAGGTGTTTCCGTAATTCCAACATGGGGATCTATTATGCTGGATACAGGAGAATGCAGGGAACTTTGTAACTCTTGACTTTTTTTAATAACATAAAAATATACACTGCGCCGGAGTTTCCCTCGAAACCTTTGACATAGTCATATAATATTTTTCTTTAAAATGAATTTATTTAGAGTTATTCATATCATTAGAATTGCTCGTGGGTAACATTATTATTTGACACTACTAAATAATCCGAAATAATTTAAATGATCAAAAGCTACGTTAATAATTTAGGTGACATTCGCTTTAAAAAAATAATTACATTTACGTATCTCTCAAATGTGTTAAAGTAATACCGAAATACCATTATCAGGGGCGGCGCCGGCTCGCGGTTTGGGGCTCTGTATTCCTGTGAGCTCACTTTCATTATGACAGCGGACTGTCAGGTTTGGGGACTTCATTAGCATAGGTTCGGTGTTTGCTTATATCGGCGTGCAGTGGAGGGGAAGGGCGGGCGGTGGTCGGGGGAG
>DWPA01001346.1:0-19038 GCA_018251375.1 Calpodes ethlius | reverse complement strand
ATCGAGATATTATTTTCGAAATATTTGCAGTTCAAGAACTGACAATGGGACATTCATACATATTATTCAGCAAAATTGCTTCACAAGACAATATAATTAATCAGTATTTTTTTCCATACATACAATCAATTTAAAATATGTAATTTTGAAGCTTCAAGAACATAAGGAAAAAATCACCTCATTTTGACTATTAATTATACATAATTAAATATATTTATTACAAGCTGTGCCCGCGACTTCGTCCGCGTGGAATTTAACAAAAAGTGTTTTACTTTATTTTGTTTTAATAATCTAAGTTACTCTTTATTACATCAGCTACCTGCCAATAAAAGCCCCGTCAAAATCGTTCCAGACATTTCAGAGATCAGCCAGAACAAACAGACAAACAAAAATTGTAAAAAAAAAATATTTTGTTGTATGTATATTCATATGCATGTAGTAAAAAGTGGTTATTTCAATGTTACAAACAGACACTTCAATTTTATTTATATGTATATTTTGACTACTTATCTGTTAAAGTTGTTTTCACGGCATGGCATTATCCATAGCTTTAAATATCTCCATATGCCATGTCTCTAGGGAATTCAGACTTTCTTCTTGTTTAGCGACGATACGTTAGGGAATAAAGACTCAATTTCTAACAAACAAATATACCCTCTTTTTTGAAGATAAATACTTTGCACATCAATTCAATGTTACATAGAAAACATAACTTTTTCATAGTAGCAGCCACGTCGTTGTGGAAAAGCTTCGTTTGAATTTAATATACGGCGTACTTAATATCTTACGCCCACTGAACCCTTACCAGATATTGTCTCGCTAGGGGGTATTATTAAAACAGTAATAGCTAGACAATGTTGGTATACACAACACTAAAATGAATAAAAGAAAATATAGTATCTCCAAACTCCGTTATGAGAATAGAAATCTCAGAGAAGTAACTGAATATCAAAATTTTTGTCATAATGAACTAACGAAAGAAAGAATTGAATGAACTTATAAAAAAAATACTCTTTACATTAGATAATAGTACGCGTAATTACGTGAATATACGTATTATTGAAGTATTACAATACGCGGACTTGAAACCAAAATGACATTCTATATACATCAACATTTGGAGATTTTGAGGAGTAACACAATACAAATATTAAATATATATATATATATATATAATGTATTTGTATACCTATTAGCTACGGCGTAATTACTACCTGTCAGGAAAATGCGTTTTTTAAATTGGTTATTGGTTAATTGAGATAAACTTTCGTATACAACTTTCTTAGGATATCCGAGGAGTTTATATAAAATTCACAAAGGTGGGGAAAGGGAGACTGGTTCTATTAACTAAATATTACTACTACCTTTAATCCCACTCCACAACCGCACTGATAAGTCAAAATTACACCTAGGAATAAGTTAGTGATGTAAATCAAGGCCAGCTATTAATATTGTACACTAGTTTCTTTAAGATCACAGAGTACACGCTTTTCTAATTTTCGAGCAGGATATTTTTAGAACTCGATATTACTCTTTATGAATGTCTTATGCATAGTTGCAACATTTTAGACCGCAACATAGTTCTCTGTAATCTCAAAGCTCGAAAAGCAGTCGATACCGACATTGCATGAGTGATGACAGACGTGGAGTCCAGATTAATGCAGGCAGTGCGGTTGATCGATAACCGGTAGAGTAGGGTTGGCAAACCTTTCATTTTACTGGTACATTATCATCATTAGCTTATAATTATAAAATAAAAATCTACAGTGATGATTTATATGTAGCTAGATAAAAAAAAAATAATTATCATCTAAATTATAAAAAGTACTAGGATTTTTCTCAAATCTATGTAATGACTAGGGATTGAAAGAATACTTTTTATCTTCTGCTCTTATCATCTTTATTCTTATTTATATGCTTTATTCATCTTCTCTTAAGTTAAATAAAATATTTTTTATATGGAAACAAATAAATAAATAACAATCTCGCAAAGTATTTTCCTTGCACTTTTCGGACTCTGACAACTTGAATTAAACATTGCTGTACGAGTACGTAACATTGGTATTTAGATTTGTTAATAGCGTTTTTATTACTTTATATTCGTAATGCGAGCATATTTTTTTAAATAATTTGTAATAGGTATTTTTAAATTCAATTATCAACGTATTTTTTTTGCTTTTACCAGTATTCCGTAACGGTGTTTAGCCATCGAGGTGAAAAATGACAAAAGATACTGTTATAAAATATCGTATGCTAAATTAATATTGGTACCAACCCTAACCCAGCTGGCACCTCGTAAGGAAGTGTACCGACCGGTTCGAGCACAGGTGCTGTACTCTAAATTTGTTTTTATTTTCTTAATATTAGGTATTTACCCAAACTATCAAGTATCGGATATTCCTGTGACTTAGTCCGCGAAAAATTTCCCGCCCATCTTTGTTTTAGGAATGTTTTTTTAGAGCTCTTCTATACTGTATAAGAAACGACGACGAACGATCAATTGTCTCAAACTATACGTCATCTGTCATTCACTTGATTGTACTGATTACGAACATTCTAACACAAGATTTTACTTCACCGACGCTATTTTTGCCTTAAATTTATTCACTACGTCTCTTGTTTTCAACTCCTTCTTTCAATCACAATAAGTTGAAGTAGACATTCGATTGACAGACACCACTGTATTCCTTCTTTGCAAAGATAATTCCATTTGCTTATCCCTTTCAACATTCACACGCACTTCCAGAAAATGAAAGTGTAAACAATGAAATCGTATCTTGTTATATGTGTAAATGGCACTAATACCTATATGTACTTCGTAATCCTCGGTTAATTGACGGTATAACTAATCCCTAATTGATTGACGGAACAATCGTAATATACGTTCTACGGTTTAAACAATTCAGTTTTCCGTATTTCATTCAAATATACATCATAATCTCAAGTTGATTGACGGTACAATCACAGTATTAACAACTGTTATTGTATCTATTATAAATCAATTCCATTGACGGGTTCGTACCTTCGCCATGACACATATACCAAGTAAGGACAAACCTGGATCAAGCTCGGTAGTCGAATCCATATCGAGCAGTATAATAATGTGATCATACCTAATAAATACGACTTTACTTATTCACAGACAGGTGGACGAGCACACATTCAACTAGAAAGAATTTTTAACATTATCTTTATAATCATTACCTCTATTAGATATTCAGCCATCTGTTTCTGTTTCTAAGAACTAATCTAAACTTGATATTGGATTAAAATAATACTAATTTTTCGAATCCACTTTTTAAACTTAGAATAAAAAAAACCTGTTTCATTTAAATAACACACATCTGTTAGTTTAATAGTATATATGTAACAGCATTCATCAAAAACAACCTGTGACACGAATTTCACTAACACAAACCGGAAGCACTGTAAACGATGCTCTAGATATCCGAGAAATTATCCTCCCCTTAATCTTTATAGGAAAGCAGTGTTCAAAACTTTCCAATCGCCAGTAATTTAATATAACCATACTGCGTTTCAAAGAAAACTCATTATCGAAACTACCTATTGTAGTAACTTTTTGTAAAGCCTTTTATACCTACGTAATATTTTTAGTCATAATACTTAATTTCACATTTACTAAGTAGGCCTTTGTAAAGCGTTATTAACTTTTAATTTTATCAACAATAAAAAGTTCTTGCGATTTTCGAGCGTCAAAATGTATGTGAAATATTTTTATTATTATCTATGAATATATATATGCAATCGATTAAATGAGAAACTATTTAACCGATCATTATGAAAATTGGTACGTATTTATATTTTTCCACGGAGGGTTTATATGCTACGCCCTTTCATGCAACTAACCAGGTAGAGCTGCGATGTACTGACTTTCATACAAATATTTAATACACTAAGCTTAAGATGTTTGCCTCCCTTTTTAGCAAAATTACTCTACATAAATTAAATATATCATTTTATAGGTAATTACTTGCTCTACCGACAATTCAATTCAATTCACAACTAAAAAATAAATTCTTGCTTTTGTTTTTGTATAACTTAGTGCGAATTATTCGCAAAGGTATTGCTAGTTTAGCATTATTTCATTATTGTTATCTAAAACTTTTATATCCTTGGTTTAGTTTTATAAAATTAACCGTTAGATTATACTAAGGATAAAAGATGGACATTTGTTGTTTATATAAATAAGCATATTCATTTACTTTTTAAAGAACACTTAAATATATGTAGCATGTTAATACTTTAAGTAATATAGGTACTTTACTAAATCCCTCCTGAAAAGCGTCTTTTTTCTCTAGCTGCTGCGGTAACAGCTTTATCGTGTCATCCCTCATTTTCTCTACAGCTAATGAACATCCATTGTTGGCGAACCCTTCAGTTTCTTCCAGTCTTACTGCAATTTCAGTCAATCTAATCTATTTTTCCTTTCAACTTCCACATGGAAGTCTGTTTGCACGGTTAACAAGGCAGAAGGCATTGTGAAAAGTGAATTGTTTCTTCATAATTAAGTAGATTTTCGCTGGAGTTTAAAAAGAATAAGAGCAATAAATTTTCTGGCACGTCCCCAGAGCAACTCCAACTTGTAAGAAACACGACTTCACAGTTAATTACTTTGTATCCGGTTAACTAAGTGCTAACTTTAATGTAAGTATATGATTGTCTGGATCTCTGTCTATTTTTTAAACTTGTTCTATTGCAAATATTGTACCTTTTAAATATTATACACTTATTTTTTTTATTAATATGTTAATTATAATTTTCTTAAAGCACTCTATTCTGCTATATCATAAGAAGAATTTCTAAATTTAATATCGTGATTATTTTATGAAACATAAATCTTTTCTTTAATATTTCTTCAGTTCGACCTAGTTCTATGAGTTGTCATGATTGTGATTCAAGTAAGATACTCCCACCGTCATCACGATTCATGTAAATGTAACTGGATCAAAACATCACTTTAAAACACAAGCTTATAAGTACATATTACATTTAAAATGTACACGCTCCAGTAGTTCAATCGCAAATTATAATACATTTAGTCTGCATTTTGGGCCGTTATTCTCGGTACAAACCTTTTATAAGATCTAGACGCCCAGCTGTGACCGTTACCGGCAAGGTTTCTAAAGATTACGAGTTGGCCATCTGCCAATATTAATTCCAGTGAGAATCTATAATTTCTAGAGAACAGTGTATTTGCAAGAAACAAAGACATCATAATATACGAGTATTTTTCAGCAAAAAACATTAGCATTGCGATTTATAAAACCAGGGTTCTGTTTTCGAATGCGACTTTTCTTTTGTTTCTTTTTATGCTTGTTAAAACATGGGAGGTATTGATTCAATAAATAATCCTACCTGGATTATATACGATCCCCGTACTATTTTCAAAGTTATATGATATATTTTCTAATCCGCTTACAGGCAGCACCGTTCTATTGACCTTATTTTGAGAGAAATCGAGCAAAGGATATTAACTTTTTATATCAATGAAACCGAAATATATCAAGAATTTTCTCGCTAAAACTGTAACTTTATCGAAGACTAGAATACTCAACTTTAATTCTATTTAGTGTAACGGTATCACATCATTGCCAAAACTGGGAAATAAATTTCAAACGAGGGCAGGTATCGACACTATTTCCCGTGCCAAGGGCTAAAGCTGTCACAATATATCTAAATAACAACAAATTTCTTTATAAACTTAATTCTATCGAATTTATTTATTAGTCTTAGGTTTAGATTAAGTCTTTTACTGTTAAGATTTTTCGACTATTGTCACCTGTGTGAAAATCCGTTTTTACGTGAAAAAGTGCATTTATATATGTTGTAATGCCATCTATTATTGTGTAGAAAACCATTACAGTATAATCAATGTATATAATGTAAGCTATTCAATAAATGATGATGCTGATTAGCACGATTAGGTTAGATTATAAATATCAAATATCATCATTATCATCCGTGGGAAGGTCAGTTCCCCAGCTAGGTTTAAAACTGCCATGGCATTAAACTAATATTAAAATGTTTTGTCGGTGCTTTTAACTCCCTTAAGAGCCCGTGGGACATTAGGGTTGGGACATGGGGGGGGGGGACAGACGTTGGGGTGGTAACGCATCGGTGCTTTCCCTCCATATACTTCCCCACACGCGCCAAACGACCAATCTAATAATTAGTGTGGGTTGAATAATAACATAACTAAACACTTACGCGAAAACTAAACTTTCCTCGCAATAGAAAAAGTATTCTCGTTCCTCGCCAAACACACTTCAATAAAGAACAAAAATATTCCTAAACGAATAATAAAAACCAGAATTACTTCGCGCAGTTTCGGCACGGACCATCAAATTCCTAAATCAAATTTTATTAAACGCTATAAACAAACTAAAATTTCGTAAAAGCAACAAAATATTTTATAAGCGTAACGAGCCTTGGGAATACAAGAAACGATGTCCTGTCACTCGGCTGTTCAATTACGAAGTTCCGAAGCAGTTCAAAATTTCTGCGATATTACCCGGGTTAACCATTTATCATGCACTGAGCCTAAAGCTTACGAACATATTAAAACTACGTATATCGCGCTATAGACATGCGGATCCCAAGTTATATTAAATTATGCGATAAGCATAATTTATGCTCCACGCAATCTACTAAATGAATTTCATAATGTTACAAATAGATTAAGGTGCTAGCTCCAGTGTTCGACATCCGTTGTCTGTATGAATTGAAGTATTATCTCAAGGTTATGAAATATAATTTTTTATGTTTAATTTTTATGTTATTTTTATGTTATTATTCGTTTTGGAACTATTGGTACGTGGTGGTAAATTTGAAATGTTGCACAGGTGTAGTAAAAAGAATTCAAATGTCATAGAAGATTTTAATCGAAGTGCCTAGGTACAATATTTTATTATTTATTTACTAACAATAAATTTAGTGGACATATTTATGGTGGATAGCCGTATTCGGTGACATTTACTGTGTAGAGAGGTTCCATTAATTCTAGGTAAAAATTTGGAGCTAGCTTCCTTTCAATAAACTTAAAAATATACATTTCACATCAATATGACACAAAACATTGATACGGGGTTAACCTTTTTAAATTAAGTTTAAGAGGGTAGTGGGAACCACTTACCATCACGTACCCCATTGCTCTTTCGCTTACTTAAGATATAAAAATGTAAACTTTCACTTTTTATAAAACAGATCTAAACAAATATCATACTACAGGAATAAACATTATAGAAGAAAAAATACTGAAGTAACTATATTATATTGCGTTATTTAACATATTTTCAATTTAATCCCTAATTGGTACAACCACCTTATGTTTTCTTCGTTCACTTCATTATGGACAAACGAAAGTTTTATTAAATTTACTTCGAAACTAGCTGTAGGTAGGCAATCGTTAAATAGACGTCTTATAAAATGTTCCCATCGAGGATGAAGAATTTCTAACACAATTTTATCTTTAACTGAATTATGCCACGCCTTGCGCACCATAGACATAAATTGAATCCGTTTCTTGCCATTGACTAAACTCATTATCGTTCTTTGCTTTCTTGCCTGTTTGTTATTCTTAGAGCGAATGTTAAAACGATAAATTCTTTGCAATCATGGATCATAATGGATTGGGGGAGATATCGTTTTGATAATGATAACTTACAGATATATGAACTAAGTGAATTTTCAGCATAATTCATAATTATTTCAGTATAAATAGGATTGAGATTAATATTTACTTTTTAAAAGATCAAATCTTGCAAGCTGAATTAGAACAAGTTCCTCATAGTCGCGTATGAAGTTGAAATTGAACATCTTTATGATATACATGACCTGAAACTTATATAAGGAATGGCTCCTAACGAGGGAACTCCTCAATTTTAAATGGCATAATAACAATATTTTTGCAGTATAAAAGCGTATTTTTGTATCTATTATTTTTCATTAATAAACTGTAATTAATAAAAGTGTTAATATTGTTATTTATAGTATAATGTGTATAAATTATAAACATAGTGTAGGTATACTTATCTGAAAAGGGCGTTGTCATAAAGTTTTTAATATTTGTATACTCTGTATCAGCAGTGTGAAATATTCAGATTGATTCACCAACCGTTATTTTATGGGTGATAAAAATAATTCTCTCTTAATGTATTCGGATGTTAAACTGGAAAATAAACAAAGACTTACAAAAATAATGCTGCGCTTAACTAGTACGAGTATAGTGTCTTTCATAAATATAAAAGTTTCAATATAATTGGGGGCTTAGTTAAATGTCTTGTATTACCGTAAGAGTAAAGAGATAAAGGGCACTTATGCTTGTAAAAAGTATTTTGTAACAAACAATCCTTACTTATTAAAAACAATTAAATCTCACACACGTTTATATATTAAATAATAATAATATACATTCTTATAATATGTCATATACATATATATTGATTTAAGTTCATCTACAAAATTGTAGTATATTTTAAATAACCATAAACGCTGTTTTGTAATTTGTCTGAAATTTCAGTTTTCCATAGACAAAGTAAATTTTATAAAATTAAAAAGAAGACGATCCAAAAAGATGACGTCACTATTACAACATTGACGCGTCTTATTGACTTTGACAGGGTGTAGATATCGTGTGTCGCCCCCCGCTCTCTATCTGACGACATCGTAAAGCCGGGATCTATAAATTAGGGTTGTACGACAGGCGCAGTATAATTAT
This sequence comes from Calpodes ethlius, assembly GCA_018251375.1. NCBI lineage: Eukaryota > Metazoa > Arthropoda > Insecta > Lepidoptera > Hesperiidae > Calpodes > Calpodes ethlius. Next base: position 10,301 of record DWPA01001346.1, on the reverse strand, counting down.
CTTTTTAGTGTCGTCCAAACAGCTTAAACTAAAAATACCCGGTCGTTAGTCGACTCGTTCCCGGATTAAAATTAGTTAACAGTTTGAACTTATTTAGTTAGGAGTCTGTCGGATTCAGTGCGCCAGTTTTTGCTACCTTACTTTTACAGTTCTTAGGTAAATCTACGAAGACTGGGGAGGACAGCTATTAATCTATTTGCTGCAGCTATTCGCCGTCTGGCTCTTAAGAAATTTTATTACAACAACATTTTTGTAACTTGCCCGTACTTTACAGACCGCTCGGCGACGTCTAGGAGTACAGATAAGGATGAAATATTAGACAAAGCAAATCATTTTTGTTTACAAAACGTTAGTGTCCTGTTATAAAATTAATATAGGTATATTATTTAAGTAGCTGTTTTAGCCAGTATAGTACCAATAGAATAATATACAGGAAGGTATAGTATATGTCATACAGGTATTAGATAATACATATTAAGATGAGATAAGGATTTAAATAACAGACTAAATGTATGTTTAAGGCTGTATACCTGTAGTATACCTAATGTGGTATTGTTATGTTAATTAAAGTTTTGTAATTTTTTTTGGCGTTTTAACTATTCATAGTTTTAAGAACATTCTAAACATATAATCCAGTTGTTAGACACAACTTAAAATGTAACAATTACGGTACATAGTAAATTTTAATATTAATCAATTATCTGGAGAAAAAAGAAAACGAAAAAAGACATTCTTCATCGTTTTAGATCAATGAATAATTGACGCGAGCATTTGGGACTTTCATTAGAATTTGGACGAAATAACTTTGAAATCAAGTCAAACGTTCTCAGATATTCCTTTTGATGTCCCGTGAAAGTGACGCTTCACTAAACGCCTTATTAAGTACAAATTATCTATTCATTGAAGCAGTGTTAACTTAAATTGCGGATACGATTGAGATACTAAAACGAATTATTGTGAAATCTGACATAACTGTGAATAGTCCTATTTGAATTTACGTTATCAAATGTAGTGTTGCCAAACGTTTTGTAATGTAATTCAAACGTATATTATTACTGTCTATCTATTCACAAATTACTTAGTAATTTTGTTAAGAAAAAACAACTCCGACTTTGTAACCGTTAATCTAACTTCATATTGATACAAATCAGTACCTTTATGTAAAAAATATGAATATTTTGGCGGAATACATAAATTTTCTTTTACTTGATTGCTGATTATTCTTACTAACTTATCTTGATTAATCCACTTTACTGATAGAAGTAAATATTGACAAAAAAATATTTTCCTTAAACTCGATATTATCGCTAATCTACAGCAAGTTTAAAACATCTAATCTTCCGCATTTTATAAAAAAAAAACAAACATCATTATATGTTTAGATTTACAAAACATGGCGACCCTACAATGGCAGCTATTGTGAGCACTCCAATGCAATGTGGGCAATGAAGCGTAGTTTAAGATAAGCGTTGTACGATGCCCGAAAGATCATTATTATTATCATGACTTTGTCGGCGTAATTTGATGCAGACAATCCCACAACCAGCGTAAGTTATTACGACAACTTAATAACCGTTTAGACTTGTCTATTTTGGCTAAAGACTACAAATTGAAGTCAAGTTCATTGAACTCGATTTTTCATTCGACGCATTCTATTGCAACATTATGAGTCATGGTTCCTAATAGCTGGCAAACAAACAGACGGAGGCATGCAATGGCAGTTGCTCGTCCTAATAGTAAGGACCATGCCGATGCCATGCTAATCAAAAAAGAGATGGAATGAGAGCCATTTCTTTCTTTCTTCTTCTCTCTTCCTTTGTGGCCGGCGGCGAAAGCCACATGTCATCAGCTGATAGGTAACACACATGCACAGTCGCCCGGGTTGGTACTACCGCATTAGCTATTTCTGCCGTGTTATATTGACTTATAGCATGTGTTCCAATCAGAAGGGTGCTCTAGGTTGTCGGTTATACTTAAACAATAGACGATCATCTGTCTTCATGGCTTGCAACGCATCTGTGACAGACTTCTAAAAGGACAAATTACAAACGATTACTAACTAGACAATAACTTATACTTGCAAATAATAACAAATTGATATTCTTATTAATACCTCGTACTAACTACACTTACTAACTACAATCTGTCCTACATTCCTATACGAGATTTGTCACAAATACGCAAGGGTGGCAGGACATGTGGCACTGCAAGCTCGTTTACTAACCTTATCCCATAAAAAGGTGAATCGTTAACTCATTTGCCGCCTATTTCCATAAAAAAATCCGCTACAGCTTTGTACCTGAGGGACCAAAAACTGCTAGGTCGGAATAACTATATCATCTGAGAAACGTTGGGATTAAGATGGATAGTCCATAATCCTCGAGCTCCAAATAAGGGATCTGTCACTATTATCAAGTCCGCACCCAGCTTGGTGATTCAAGTAGGACAGCTTGGCTTAAACCCAGGAAAGAATGGGACTCCTTCAAGCAATATTACATATAGATATATTTCACAATCACTCGTAAATGTTTAGCGGAAGTTTTAAGAAGTAACTCTGTAAAATATATATAAAAATAATTATATGTAATATCTAATTTGTATTACCATATACCATTGAGCTATCGGTTATTTTTTATGTATTTTTTAATTATGTAATACTCGATTTGTAATATTAACATTTTATACATGAAATACATTTAAACATATTTATAATAATGGCTTCAACTTCATTTGTAATCTATTCCTACTATTTATATTCTTTACAAAACAACAACAACTGAGACCAAAACATTACTTTACTCACACACACACACACACTATTAAGCTCTACCTGTGATTCCGATGAGAGCATACATCCATATATCTTGCCGACGAAAAAATTAAAAGGAATGTTCTTTCCGCACCGGCGTGGCAGTTGTAAAAAAAGCTAAGGGAATGCCTGATTAAAATGCGTACCATTCCGAGTTCCGAGGAGCGTGGTGCCGGGTCGTGGGACTAGATTAGTTTCGGCCTCGCTTTTTAGAGGACCGTACCTATAATGAAAAATCCCCTAAGTTCAACCGTATGTTCCGTCCATTCGTCATATTCATACAATTATGTCTACAGATAAAAGTTATTTTAAGCAGCAAACTAAGAGTGAAATAGTTTAATATTAACAAAAATAAATTATTAGTAGATCATTGAAAAAATATTCAAAAATAGTCGTCACCTCTGAAACTACAGAACATGCGAACAGCACCTTCCACGCGATATAGAAAAAAAAATGTTAGTAAACGAGAAAAAATTGAAGCAAATAAAAGTACGTGTAAGTAATTGGTTCCCATTTCGGTCCAATTCGAACTTGGCTGATTTTTTACTATTCGGTCTCCACCGACGACACAACACTAATCGTAGAACTCACTTCGTAAACTAAATATAAACTTAGGTGAACTACCTAGTCGGGTACCGTTATTTGCTTTTTACCTTATCAACTACAAATTTAAGATCAACTCCCAATTCTAAATGAAAATAAGACTTTTAATTCCCTTTTTGGTTTATTATGTACAAAAATATTTATGACATACAAATATTTACACATTAAAAAAAAAACAAAATAAAACCAAAGCAAAACTTAAGCTATATTATTTAAAATTATTAACAATATCTAGGTAAGTACGGAACCATTTGAATTCAATTCGAACTTGGCTGTTTACTACTCGATATCCACAGACACAAAACTAAAACATGTCAGGTTAACTACCTAGCTGGTTTCTGGTCATGACGTAACTAATTCACTTTTTTACAGTATTGGCTACAATTTTATTATCAACTCACAATTCTAGAGAATAAAATACATTTAAAATATTTGTCTGTTACGTAAATTTATATCATTATCTACATTTATCTCAACACAATATTACTGAACAACATTAATTTTGTTGATTTCCACTCAATTATTATAAATGTTTATCTAAATCGTTCATAATAATAGGATAAAAGTAATAGTATTTTACAAGTAGGTCGGGGAAGGCATTGTTATCTTTTCTGCATTTTTATATGTTTAATATATCTACGTATTAAAATAAAAAAGAATAAATAAAAACAAAAATGAATTGTAGCTTGCCTGCAAAGAAAACAAGCTCCGAACTATATGTAAGTGTATAAAAGTAATAAGGATTAACTTAATCTATGTCTAAGAATCACTTCCTCTGTGTGTGGTGTGTGTGTGTGTGTGAGAGAGAGAGAGAGAAAGAGAGAGTGAGAGAGTGCGTGCGTGTAGATTAAAAAAGGAAGCGAATACCTGGTACATATTTTTTTTTACATGCACGTAGGTACGTAGGTATACTTGTACTATTATGTATGTAGGAGTCAACAATAGCTGTAGCTAAAGTTATAAAATCATTAATGTAGGTGTTAGACCTTGAATGTTGGTCGGTAATAAAATAGATTAATTGTATAGATTATATTATCAGCACGAAGTGATTTGCAAAATTTTAATTTGTTTTCGTTTCGTGCTTTATAGCTGTGCTATTTTCGCGCTGATTATTATTTTGATATTAGATTAAAATCAATATATTTTTCTATTTCTAACAATCTTTTAGAAGGACAATAGATTTACGTAAGATTTACCAAACCGTGTAAAGTTAAAAGGACGGAAAACCTCCTCTCTAAATTCACCTCTCATCAAGTAAATGTCGTTTCCACGTAACGTACCTCCACTCATTCCAGTTTCCCGAGTTACTTAGTCCAATGTAGTGACATAAAGGGGAAATAGAGCATCCCTGCATTAGAGTGCACCCATTAAAACCACGTGTGCGTCACGGCGGCAGCACCTCGTTGCGGTCGTTTATCAAAAATACTTCATAAGTTTACCTATCTACGTTTTTTACTTGTAATTCGATTGAAGATTAGAAATAATATTGTTTCTATTGGGTACCTATATAATTTCTATTCAGTTTTGAGAAGTCGTCGAACGTTCATAAAAATAAACTAATGGTTCGCTCCACAGTAAAATTATTTTATCTGTATTTCTTCACATTGACACCAATAAGTGTTTTATTTTCTTTAATATCTATTTTTGTAACACGTATCAATCAAATAATATATACGAGTACAAATTTATAAAATACGGAGAGTTAATAAAATAATAAGTAAATTTTCATACACTTAGCCCCGGATTCCCAAACAACACTATGAGTTCTCATAGCAAAATTGAAAAAGAGCATCGATTGTTCCGATCTACTTTACTCTAGTTTTTGGAACAATCCTGAAGATAAAGATGGGAATACGACCAATCCATCTTTTCTTTCTATGTAACTGATACTGATACACCTCATAGTATTGTTTGTGAATACGGAGGTTCAATCTCCATACTAGAATTCCATTTATTGTGTGTGAGACTAGCCAATAACTAAAGCGAAGACAAATGGGACAAAAATGCTTGTGAATATTCACTCTCTCAACTCTATAACTATCACACTGATTCATAAGGTATCCAATCAATTTCTATTCAATCAATCCAATAAATGTAATATTTGTCACTTTATCCTTCTAAATTAGTTAATAACAACTAAGTATACAATAAATATATAAAATTAAGTAGAGTATAAATTTTAAAAAGCAATCTCTTCGATTAAAAATATTGGAAAACGCTAGCCCAATTCGTTTAGAAGGAAAGGATGTGATATTTCACACGGTTTAATGAACTCGCCAGCGACCCAATTACGTCAAACAAATTAATAGCGCTATTTTTGCCGTAAAATAGGGATTAGTGTCGTAAATGTACTTAAACGCTCAACAGAATAATAGTCGTTATTAAAAAGATGTTCTTTTTATTTTTTTAAAAACAGGATATAGCAGTTAACTTTTTTTTATTTAAAATTAGTTGACGACAATAAACATGTTACAAATAGCCAGTTATATAGATAAATTTCAATCTAAAGTTTTTTTATTAGTTTTCAGTAAACATTAACCACAGACTAAAAATACGAGTATATAACAGACAGTAATTGATAAATCAATGAAATGGACGATCTTAGCGCTGCCAGTGACAGTGACAGATATATGTTTGTTCCCGGGTCATGGGTGTTCGTGATGTCTAATTTGTGTTGTTTGTAACACCCGCAACACAGGGAATTATTGTGTGGGGGTAGAAGTATGTTGGGTGTAAATCTAATATCACACATACTTAAAATAATTATCTTATTTCTACTAGTTAACAGTTTTCCTAGAAGTAACTAAATATATAGTTTTGTGACATGACATTTCTTTTTCAAGAAAATGTATATATAAATGTTATATACATATAAAATGTTTTTGAAGATATGTTTTTATTTATGTTATAGGACCAAAAATAAGTACTACTGCCTTCTCCTGCTGCTGCCTCCTTGAAAGGCCACATTGACAACGCTTGGTTATGCATCATTACTAACATCTACAGGCGTTGGTGACAAATTATCATTTGGCAATTCGATATTAGGTTTCTTGGTTACATATATATATGTATATAAGAGGTATCTACCAAAGCTGGTGATACTAACTTAGACGATACCCTAACTCAAAAGTACCCTAAGATAGAGAATCCCAAAAGAAAATACCTACGCAAAGACCGACATGCTAGATAGATTTATTACAGATATCTAAAAGCCATTCATCGTATTTCATGTAGCCTTTTCCTTCAAGTCGCCTAGCAACTGTCGAAAAATCATAGTTCGTGTTATTTTAGCAACTAAGTTATCTACAGATAATTAATATGTTGATAGAAATCGGTCACATGATTAATAAATGACGAACAAATACCTCAAGAAAAGCGTCTAAAGTATATTAACATCTTAGTATGTATAACGGATGACGTAGGTGTCAACTCAATCGAATCCTACAAAAGTATCGCGTCAAAACCATAATGGTTAATATTAAACCTTATTAATATCAACTTACAGTCCATATTAACATTACAAAATAAACATGATTACCCTACTTAACGCTACTCAAGACTGACATTAACCACTAGTTAGTTTACTAGTTAGTAACTTGAATAATTCTAGAACAAATAAGCAATAAGCAAATGTACTATCAGAAGTTTAGAAACGCGGTTCATAATTTGTTTACGTAGGGTACATACGCTACGTCGATATTTGTGCTCCGTTCCATAATATTTATACTGAGGGATCAGCTAGATGCTTTATACACACCTCTCTTCAGAGATTCGGAGTGTCATTAGAATAAATCTTTCTACCGTTGATATATACACATTCGCGTCTAAGTGCCGACTGTCGTCTTTCAGCTCGAGCTAGTTTTATTAGGGAAGAACTTATCTGTGGTTCGCCTCAACGTATTTTTCTAGCTACGTAATGTAATATGTGTTTGTGAACATGTAGTCTAGGTACATATCTATGTAGTAATACAAGGAAATAAAACTTTTGTACTCCTATTCAAGAATGATGCATACCTGAGTCTATTCTGAGATTTGTGACTATTAAATTTTAAACAGAGGAAATATGCACATGTAAATTTTAAATAAATGCGTAACAGATACCTTAATAAAGAAAATAAAATATAAAATAATAACCCTTTTGACAATATGAAGTACATTCGGGTTTCGATCGCAATGCAAAACTCACTAGAACGAATAATAATTATGTATTATCCAAAATATATTATTTAATAATAGTTATTATTAATTATTACTATCCCCTTTTAATATATAAACCAATGGCATAGTCTTATTAAGCATTACCATTTTAAACTTCTATCACTACAGTAATTACAAATTTCAACTGCAAATAATTCGTATAATTATGTCCATATTATTATATGGACTATAATTACGGGACTGTCATACCTAAGACTAAACTCGTAATAGATTTATCTGTAAAACTTAAAACCATTCCTACTGAGTTCTAAAACTCAAAACAACTTTAGTTAAGAAGCTTAAGATCAATACTCATTCAATATAATCAGTGTAATATAACAATAAAATTATAAGCGTCTCTTATGCATAGGTAGGAAGAAATCCAACCGAGAAAAGGCCGGAGAAAGTGGATTTAAAATACAGCGGGGGAAATTTGCTCTCGAAGACATCAAAGGCTCTCAATAAATTCCACTTAGTTTAACAGTCGCTATGGTGAGGCACATCTGTTTCTAATAAACTACACTGAATAAATAAAACGTTATGTCGTCATCTGTCATATTTATAGGATAGGGCTTTTGGAGATAAACATATTTTTTCATTAATTATTTAAAGAAACAATTTATGTCAGAAAGTATATCGTAGTAAGATATTAAAATATTAACTGTAATATATTTAAGCTTGGGGGATCAAAACGGAGACCTCATTATTTATATCTGCATTTTAGCTCAAAGATTTACTATTAGAAAGGTGTTATTTGGCATCGATAAACATATTTAGCACCCCGATAAAGAGGTAAGAGTGCAATTTTTACGGTCCTAACTCCTAAGTTTTAAAGTTAGTTAAAGTCAAGCGTCTGTCAGTCCTTTGTGCGGCCGACTTAAGCAGGACCTGACATAAGTAGCTCTTCGCAAAAACATAATAATACCAATAAAATAACAGTAATTATATTGATAATACAATCCTTATACGAAGCCGTACTCCCGTAAATCCCGGAGTTTGTGACCATCATGACACCTTAATCTATCGAATTGAGATCATTATTTTCTACGCTCCTGAATGCAACTAAAACGACTAATGTGAAATATACCCACGTTGAAAATACAGTGTATAAAGATCTTCGTTTTAGAAATAATTTATTCATAAACGTATAAGATCAAAGGTTTGATCAGTGTTTTATATATCTTTCTAGTATTCAGTTATCATATAGTATCGTATAGTATGTTAGGTATAACTTTGAATAAGTCCCCAGTTCTATTTCAATTCAGTAATAAATTCGTCGTCAAGCGTCCTCGGGAGTAATAAAGTCTTAAAATAGATTCACCGCCCTATTCTGTTACAGTATTGAAGAGTCGTGATAAAATAAGGTAACTTAAAAAAACCGACTGTAAGAAGAAGCAATTTAAAAGCAATGCACCAAAATGGCCGAAACAAGATTAAGAATAGAAAACAACATTAAAATAAACTATAAACAGAGTGAACTCTACTTTGGTTTAACGGAATACATTATGAGCTGAAAGCCTAAGTTTAATGCCCACATTAATTTTAGTAGGAGGCTGAAGCCATTCATTTTATTTCGGTTTATAATTTGCAATAACTTCCGCCATTAAAGGCGCCTGTGATTGTTTTAATTTCATTGTTCTAATTTTTGCCGTATAGAAGCACTTTACGTTAAATAAAGAATGCTATTAAATAGTTTCTTTGCCGCCATTCCATCAGTCGGCGCTGACCCTGACAATATTCATAAACACGGTATTTGTAACGGTTACCGATGTTGATATCAAGTGACAATATGAGTAAAGTATTCAATGGATATTGAATTGTAAAATAAGATAAATAAAGTGTAATATATAATTGAAAACAAAAAATATTAAATTATAATTTTGACATAAATGTCCTTTATTGGCATAAAAACAGAAAAAGCATCAAGACAAATTTTTGCATATCTTCATCAACATAATCCGCGTGACTTGTACGCCATAATAAATTCAAAGAGCTCTCACTAATCTTAATTTTTCAACGGCGTCTTTACATAGACTATACAGTTTTACTTGTGAAGAGAATATATACGTCGTCGCCTGTTTTATTTCAATCCTTTCTCGGGAAGTCTTCCAAAGTGTTTACTTTTTCCGTCACGTAGCTGCACCCTTATTACGACAAAGTAGTGTGTCGGAATAAATTAACTATTTTCAGGATAAGCATTCCTGTTTTTGTGGATAGCTTTTTCAATTTAATCAAAATGTTAACTATTTGGCAATGATGATTGTTAATTATATTAATGACCTTTTTAGAGATATGTTAGGGTTGATATATACAAACTATTAACTGCTTTTCGTTTTCTTCGAGTAAGTACGTAATAAACCTAAGTAAATGTTTAGAAGGAATTTTTTTTAAACCGATTATACGAAAATAAATAAAAATCATTAGTCAGCAAAAAAACAACCAGAACAACGAAAGATTAGTGGTCCGAACGTTATTCTCCTGAAGACGAGGGCATGTTTTCTAACCACTCTATTCACGTATAAGGTATACTTCATCAAAGTTATCAACGTATTACAAGTTAATTGTCACTTGCTTCGGGGAAGGAAAATATCGTGAAGAAGCAGCACAGTTCTCCATTTTTTTTTTACATAATATAAGTCAGTGCTTGACTACTATCCCACCTGATGGTAAGTGGCGATGTAGTCTATGATGT
>DWPA01001345.1:0-19042 GCA_018251375.1 Calpodes ethlius | reverse complement strand
AATTGGCGCCACTCCGACCGTTCCTGTGCCCTCTAAATCCAGCGGTTTCCCGCCATCTTCTTTAGGTCGTCACTCCACCAATAGTCTTTAAATAATATTGTTACTGGTAATAACTTTCAGTGAAGTTGACCTGGATAGCTACCATCCTCTCCCTTACTAAGCCGACAAAGGACTTAGCGTGTTCTGGATGCCATCTTGAAGGCCAGTTCTTTCTTTTTTAGGCGACCACGCAATGGTGCTGCTTTTGGTAACGTCCATGGAAGACGGTGATCATTTATCATCATGGCTATTGTTTCTAATAGGGAGGACTGTGGACCAACGAATCGTTTGTAAGTGACAGTGGTCCAGTGAGGCAATTTACTAGTGAAAGTTTATGTATGAAGATTCATTATTCATTCATTAGTTTGTAACTACTTTTTTCTAAAAAGTCATAAGTCATTGACGGAGAAATCGTTCCATGTTACTAGTAGTCAGTAGCCTACATATTCACATGAGCCCATGTATACGGCTGTAATTTCGCTTCAAAGCAATATTCCGAAACTTTACCAGAAGTGACCTAAATAAACAGGGGATCGTTTTGAAATAACTAGCTGCTTCTGAGGTGCGAACTCGTTTTATATTGTGGAGGGATGTGATATTATTTTTACTGTTGATGTTCTTTTTACAATTATTTTTGGTCGTTCGCTAAATAACTTATAATATTCTATGTACCTTCGATTGTTGTTATTAATAGTAATTGTAGAAGTAATGTAGACTTCGTTTTATTTAATACTTCTACTTATATGTTACGGAATTCTTACGTGAAATTCACAAAAATGTAGTGTAGTTCTATAAATGCTATTGTGATATATTAAAATCATCCAATTTAACCACAACTTTAGTCCGTTAAAAATGTACTTCTTAAGCTAAATTGAGTATTATACTTCTTGTTGAAGCGATATTTAAACTAAGTACATAATCATATTACATGTAATATTGTACAATTTAATATTAAAGATGTATTTGTTATAGAGTGTAAAAAGGTAGCGGGGAATAATTTAACTTGAATAGGGATTATTGCATACAGATAGGGTATTACTGAAAAACAGCTATACTTTTTTGTATTTATACATATTTCTTACAGAGTCTATTGTAAAATTTTACTGTGATAATAAATACTATTTAATAGCAGCTAATCAATCAATGAGCGAGACTCTGACGACTATATATTTATATTGTTTAATTTTTATTATAATCAATATTTTGTCAGATTCAGGTGGCCTAGAATATTGATCTAAGTATCTACATACCTACCTCTTCTTTGCCAAATCCCTACCATATGTATGGCCATTATGTTATCAATATTATTATTAAGTCATTAATATTATCTCTCCGTGAAGCCTGGCTGGCTAGCTGCCACCGTTTTGCTCCTCTCAGTCGCCAAACGACTCGTGTTTCAGTTGGATTTGAGAGCCAGTATCGTAGTTAGTAATATAATTACGTAATTGTCATTACGAACCATAAGGTCCAATACCATTTATAGAACAAACAAAACACTTTTAATTTTCTCCTTTTCATGTATAAGCATTTATTTTAATCATAGTGTTTTGATCGTAATTATCTTAAAACAATACATTCTATTCTGCTTAGATTAAAGCCTTTTGATATCTTAGAGCTCTATTGTGCGAGGGAACTAGTTTGAACAGATTAGCTTGAGCCGTTTATCTTAATAACAGAGGGCACCGTAATGTGCTTGTTGGATACAAACTACTCTCTAATGTTCTAGAATAATTTTATAGGATCCGTTTCAAAGGATTTTATCGATATAAAAATATACGTACATGTTCTTTGAAAACGTTGAGTTTAAATAATAGTTTAGAAAACTAAAAACACGCTTTTAAACTGCAAAATATGTAATAGCTGTGCTGTTCACCATTTAAGAACTCGTTTGGAGGCATTCCTAATTGAAATTTCAGTACATACATTGACTTTGGAATTATAGCAGTCTGTCAAAATTTACCTTCATAGGATAAGAGCAAGTAGTTCTGTATCAACTTACGATACAATCTTTGTGAGATCTGATCCAAAGAAACTAACCAAGTAACAAAATATATTGCAAGTTAAATATAAAAGGTTTTAAAAAGAAACTTCAGCTTACATGATTCCAATTTATATCTAACATCTGTATAGCCTATGTCCAGTAGTGGACTTTTAAAGGCTGATAGATAGATAGATAGGTGAGTATGAAATAAACTCGTAAGATTTTCGTGTGCAGCTTTGCGGGATCCTTTTATAGTTCTATTTAATGCCAAGAACCTTCTGAAGTAAATAAGGCGTGTTAGTTATATAACAAAAAACTACGTTAGAAGCAATATTGGGAATGATCACGCCGATAACAAGGCTTGCCAATCGAGATAGCTCCAGAAGATTTATGTTTCATTCAATAGCTAATTCAATACAGTTAATATTTAAGAGTTTCTGTTCTATCGTCTTTGAATTGCATACGTGGTGGTTTTTATTAAATATTCGATTCTGGAGCTAAGTTATACGACAATCATTAAGGACAAAAAAAATATTTAATTATTTAACTTGTTTCTTTCTATCTTTTTCAATTCCCTTATTATGTATATTAATAATTTTAAATAGAAAAAACCACATGAACTGTCTTTTGTAAGGTAAAAAAAAAAAAAAAATTAATTTTTGTTAAATAAATGTTAAAAGTATATAAATATAAAAAAACGCACACTTTTACATTACTTGAATAAATACAAAACAAAATAAATTGTATTATCTAAAGTACGGTAACATACTAAAATTCGGTATTCTCGACAAGATGATTTGGTTATAAATCTAAATCCGATAGCAATAAAATAAATTCTGGACTGCCCTACAGCTGTCTACGAAGCTACGTCGTAAACGCGATCGGAGTTCATTTCGTAGCGGTTACATGGTATTTGTGCTCGAAGCTACACCGTCAAATGGAATTTCCTGTCTTTTTCTGTGAAGTTAATGGAAATTTGTGGGAATGTACTATTGTTACGTTAACGTATTTGGTTTACCTGTAATGCTGGCGAAAGGTTGATATAATAAATATATTATAAGAGACTTACACTTTTACTTTTGAATGTTTTGATATATATCAAGAACCTTTTTAGGGCTTGTAAATAAAGGTCATAAATATATCACATAGTAGAGAATTATGTATGCATACGCACTTGTTTGTTTTCAACTGACTACAACTAGTTCCAAATAAAAAAAAAACATCTGAAATATGAAAAATAACTCCAACATTAATATTTTTATCTATTAACTTTTTAACAATCTTTCATATCAACTTTTAGGTATTTCTTATCCCGTTAGATGAAAAAAATTGCGTAACTATATTGTTTTTTATCTGTACATAAATAATTAGATAAACATCACTTGATAATTAAGTTCAAATCAAGTTTATTGAAAACAACTTTAACATAGAAATGAAAGTATCTAAATATTAATAGTTAAGGATGAGAGGCACTTAATTACTAAGCAATTACACTCGTCTGGTTCAAAAGTAATGATGCCGGCGCAAGCTGGTGTAGTAACGAAGTCTCGATTCAAAAACCAAATTGGAGAGGTTTTTTCAGGCTTAATTAGTATGTCAAAGATACACGTGCATTTTTCAGCGCTTTCATAGGCATATTCAATAAGCGACAGGCTCAATTCAATTCGATGCATAGATAATGTTTGCTTATAATTAATAACATCGTACATTTATATTCACTTGTAGCTGCTCCTACACTAAAAGACATGTTTATTGTGAGCCAAAATCAAATATAATGTTAATTTAAAAACTGTGAAGGAACCATTAAGAAAAGATTTTTAAAAATTCATCACCTAAATGGGCTTTAAAAGTTTGTACGAAGTTTGAAAATGAATTTCGTTTGATTTACTTAAAAGTTAAAACTTTATTCATACTTGAATCAATAAGAAATGTGATACAGAATTTATGAAGGCTCATTCCCTAAAGAGGTTACCAGTTATATATTATATAAACATCCATTTCTATAGCAACGAACACGCCTGAATGCGCTCCCGGAGCGATACGGTAATGCTATTCCGATTACTTTTAAAGCAGAACCTTATGGAAGAGATTCACATCAGACTACTGTTGTGCTTATATGGATTGAGTGAAAGTAATATTTATTGTTTACAGTCGTTGGTTCAACGTACTGTTGCATCGTTTTGACGCAAAACATGTAGTAACCGCGTATGTTCATCACAAGCTATAACCGTCCCACTCTTAGGCTTGGATCTTTTCTCACAAAGTAAGGGATATAGGTCTTAGTACATCATGTTGACCTAGTGCGGATTGGAAGACTTTACACGCTTTTGAATACTTTGTGGAGAACTGTTAGGTGTGTATATTTCCTCACGATGTTCTATCTTTATCGATGCAAGTGATAATTCAATTGTAACCGCACATAACTTTCGAAACCCCCTAAATGCCCCTGCGTTCTATAGACAAACATTCGAACCCCCTGGCTAACTCAACGTGGGAGCAAGATCTCTACTCGATATTAGTAATAGGAGGTACTTTAATAGTAGGAGGTGTGCTTCACCATGCTCTTTTCTTTCTCGACCGGAAACTTATTGGTGATGCTTTTGGTATACAGATGTCCAGAGGCAAGCGTGTTTATTTACGATGAGGAGGTATATCTCCAGATGTCCAGAGGCAACCGTGCGCATTTACCTTGATTAGATATACTGGTTTGTCGGTTACTCATATAAAAAATATGCTCTCGATGTCCTTGACTGTATAACCATGGTACTAATTAGAGCAACAAGAACCAATTACATAACGTGTCTTTTGACGCATGAAGTTTTATTAATTTTTATCACCAGTGGCTATCTATCTTATCTTAACTTTCAACCGCACCTGCCCTATACGGTGATCACTTACAATTAATGTAACTCCGCTGGGTGTGAGCGCTTCGTCTTAATAATTACGTGGTTTAGTTTTATCATCAAAACCGATAAATATCTCTCGGCTGGACTCGGATCTCGTTTGATAATGTAGGTATTACGTACAAGAGAGGATTAGCACACTTTACACACCTCTAGGATTTTTTTTTCTAATGTGAACGTAAATTTTAAATTAGAGGTGCGTTCCGGATTTGAATTCAGGCCTCTTCATTTTGGAAGTCAACATTTAAACCACTGTATTATCACTCATATGGTTGTTACTTTTATTTTTGAGGAATATAGTATTTTTTGAAAATAGTAAAAATATTGTATAAAATTTTAGGGAAATTCATGAAAAAACCCATGTTTTTCTGAAATTAACTATGCTAAGCAGATGTATCCAAGTAAAGGGAAAATAATGCGACAAAAAATAGTAATTGAAAACATACTATTTTTTAATATATAGTACGTACCTACAGTTGACTAAAATGTATAATATAGTACGGATGGCAACCCTAGTTACTATATCTTTAAGTAAGTAATTAAATATTATTAGTCTTCAGTTAATTTATAGATCAGAGATAGATACATATATGTCTACGAAAGATCTATCCCACAATGCTCATCACAGGCTTTTACAATGTAGATTATTACAAATTTAATAACAATTGATTTCTACAAACCTCACACTATTAACGGGTGGTATTTAGTCCATTTAAATTGATAATAACCCGAGTATTGTGTGAACGTAACGAGGTATTAATTTTGAATTACAGGGTAAGCTTTAGTCATTATTAAATTAATGTGTTTCAAAATGTTTATTGAGAGCTTAAATGTTATGAATAGCAAATTTCCCATAACCAGTTATAGGTAGAAGTATAAGTAAAAATGTAATAATAATAATAATCACAACCCATAACTGTCCCACTGCTGGGCTCGGGTCTCCTCGACGACAACGTATAAGTAGTTTTTTGTTAATCTGCAGTACGGTTACAGTACGCTACATCCTATAGTAAGGTTTCTTCCATAGCCAAGTCCAAGCCAACTTCCTCTGCTCATTGTACACCCTCCTGAATAATGTATGTTGTTGAAGCCTCGTAGCCCAGCAACACAGATTAAATAACATTACTAAATAGTTTATGCTGATCTTAAGTGACTGACCAAGATTAACAACAGATAGAGCAATCGATAACTGAGTCGGAATCGTGGAAAACATTTCTGGAGCGCTGCTTTGCTTCAGAGGGCTCGTAAATTGGCCTTTATCGTTATGTCATTGCCAAGTTATCACAAGTTAATTAACGTGTTATAAATGACACTGCGCAGATGTGGCCAATAATTTAGTGCGTCTATTAACGCGTTAATCAATACATAAATGAACAGGAAGGAAATTTAATCGAGTTAGTTAAGACGCATTTGGGCATTGCCGTGGACGCTTACCTTAACGCTTAACGCAATCTTTTAGACAGCAGTCTTTAGGTCATGTGGAATACCTTCTGGCGACAATAAAACTTGCAAAATATAACTATTAATTACCACCATTACTTATTGGTGCAACGTGGCCCTCCTCAGTAATGAAGTGAAATCAAAGCCTTCTAAAGGGTAATAAATGAGTTATTCGTCCTCTTTTTCTTTGGTATGGATGACAAATAATACTTTTTTCATTTTATTTGTTTCGTTTTCGTCGAGTCGATAAACACAATCATTCTTATCTGTAGCTGGCGTAACGCAGTCGTCAATCTTTTAGGGCTAATACTATATTTTTTCGGACTAACAGAGTGTCATGGAAGTGCTGTTATAACGTAATTAACTAGTTGTACCCTGCACGCGTTGCTAGGCCAACAACTGAAACCCTCGTGGGCTCGTGCACAACAATTTTATCTAAAGATCATTACATGATTAAGTGCATAGTTAACGATTCTATAACGGACATACAGACAAACATTCACATGTACATATGTACAGCTATAATCCAATATGGATGATACAATGGCAGGTTGACTGTACGCCCTCAGTACTATATATGTTTTTATTCAAACTATTGATTAGACATAATAAAGCTTAGAACCGCAATTGTCATACGTAATGTGGAGTAATTTGAATTGCCTTTTTAATAACCTTGGTAACGTGTAAATATTGCCGTCTTATATCGTAAAACATATTTTCTTCTTTTTTTAAAATTACCGGTAAGACACCACTTTCCATTATAAAAACTCACACTTGTGTACGTTTCAGTGATTACAACTACACGATATTATCACACACTTACATATTTATGCTTCACTTTAAACCAACATGGTAATAAGAAAGTAACCGTCTAAGTTACATATGATTATAACAGAAAAAAATATATACTAATGATTCGTAAAGTCATTAGAATGGGCGGCTTGTAAGGGATATTACAGGTTATCTGTTTTTAACTGCCCATTGGAAAGACATGGCGGGAAAAATGGATAGTGTACACAAATAAAAACAACAAGGATGTTGTTGATGTGCACAATTATTAAATAAAAATATATAACAAGCAATACAACTAGAATTTTCAATGTTATATACGTAGTAGGTATATATTAATTATTTCTTGCTTCAGTAAAAGGAAACATGGTACGAAAACTTGCGAGGTAAGAGTTCTTCATAATGTTCTCAAAGGTGTGTGAAGTTTGCCAATTCTTTTTTGCTGTTTGACTGTAACTTCACACTGCGGATGCTTGAATCTTGTATCTAACTAATGATTTCATGTATCAATAATAACAAAAGTACATAGTCAACATACATGTCGTGAAAAAAGAATTAAATCTGAAATAGGGGTGAGTTAATTTAACTGGTTATAACAAAACGCAGCATGTAGCAGTTTACAGTAATTTCCATGCAAATGAATCTCTCGCGAGAATTGGTCAGGAGGATGTGATGTCCAGTGGGTTCGGAAACCTTTTTGTCGTAAATACCCACGTCGTTAATTTTAATGCTACTCAATAATAGCGTGTGATTAAAATACGATCAGTTTCGTAATCGAAAATCGAAGCAATGATTTTTTTGTAGATATGCTTATTCGTATTTTATAGTAATAATAAAAAAAATATAATATTTTCAGCTGACTATTTTTGATAGTTCTTCAACCAAAGTATTTTTATGGTGCTGTAAAATATCATTACGATCCTCATAGCCAACAATGGGCAACAGTGGCCATTACTAATACTACCTCTCCATTAAATGTAGGTATGTTACCAACATTTATTTATTTACTTGATCCAGTATTTTATTCAATACCCAGGCTATGTATACATTGACTAGCAAACTATATAATAACAAACGAGGAATAAAATATTTTATACAATGTCTATTAGACGAGCTCGGCTTTGTTAAAAATGAGCAGGTTATCTATTCAATGGTAGAATAATCTACCAGTAGCAAAAACAAACAAACACCCTCCTGAATTTGCTAGGCCTTCCAGTATTTGTTGTTGTTCATAAAAGTTTTCAATCTGCGTTGGCCCCCTCCCCCCTCGACCAAAAAAATTAACAGGTTTGCGTACTTTTGCTCTCTCTTGGGCCAAAAACTGGGAATGCCTATAAAACAAAATAACGATATACATACATTCCTATTAAAGTGTGAAGTGGAGTGAAAAAATACTAAAAATTGTATAAGTAGTTTTCGATAAACTCCTACAACCATACAAACATAAAAAAACAGCACGCGACGTAGATATTTAAATTCAGTGCTTTCCGGCGTAAGCTGAAGTGTCAGAAGCGAACACCGCAGAACTCATTCTAATGAACCGTGCGTTGTCGACCCCTGGCCTAGTGTTTGCATATTGAATAAAACCGCGGAGCCATGCTCCTGGTGTTTCCGACAGCTGCAATGCAGTACAAACAGATGCGTTAATACATGTGTATTTTACACTCAGCTTCGTTTTAACAGTTTTGTTTTATGCTACACGACATAATTATTATAAACTATTTACAACTTTGCCTATACTTTTATGTCGTGAATATTATTATGAATGTCTGTTATCAGTAGAAGCTTTATTTATTACTTTAACTATAGTAATTTAAGTAATATTGTACTTTTATGTGGTGCTACTTTTATACCTTTACTTTTATGAATTAACAGCAATGTTCGAAAATCAACGCAAATAAGTTGCAGTGTTTTATTTATTTTAAAATATTTTATCAAACAATTTTTAACGTACAATTTCGTAACAGAACATTTTCTTTGTGATGTGATTAACGAACGTAAATGGAATTCCCTGTCGGTTCCCTGAAAACTGGGGTGACATTACAATTTTTCTTGCTGCATCATCAATCAAGGGAATCCCTTTGATGTGAATAGACTGGTCGATTCCGTTAGCTTAAGACTTAAGCTCTGATTGTTCACGACATCTCCGGACAGAAAGAAGAAAAATGGAAACTGTTTGTACTTGTATCCTATGACTACATATCACAATAAAGTTTGTTATGGCGGATTGTAAATAAGGTTGTATAAGACTTCTACTAAATGTGGATTTTCTTACTCTAAATAAATAGTCCCTGGATGATCGAGCTCTGCCCGGTGTTTTTAGTACATCATGTTTTCATCATGTTATAGGTGCAATCGAAATCACTTTACTTTTGGAATACAAATTAATTTATATTTTTCGTTATCAACATACCGATGAAATTAAATACATACCTCTATAATTAATTGTGTAGGTAACACATTTGAAACACTCATTATAAAGCTCTGTCGGATTTAGAGGTACTTCAGTGTTTCCGTTAGCTTGACACAATTTTTCAGATGCTGTCTTACAAAAAGTAATGAACGCTCCTCGTTTCCGCTTTCCGTTAAGTGATTTTTTTACTTTCTGGGACATATTTCATGTCACCACATAATGGCTGGTATACTTCATAGAGTAGTAAATTAAGAGCTTTATGAAATCTTGTTCTTTCTCAACTCACGAATTTAACACTTATAAGGATATTTATTTAAAAATCACTTGTTTAAAGGTTAATCCTTGTTTATAAACTACTAAAATATGTACCTAATGTTTACCAATACACAGTTTTAGTACTAACCTTGGGATATACGTGGCTTTTTAATCTTAAGGTTAAGTTAACCCGAACGAAACCGTAGCGTAGTTAGTTACTACCTGCGCTACGAAGAACCTTGGCTCGATTCCCGGAGCAGACATTTTACGTGACAGATAAATGTTTGAGTCTTGGATGTTTACTCTTTAGCCTGAGCGAGAGACGGTGTTAGGGATTTTAACTGCGAGGTAGACTATTATTCTCATTCTTAAAATGTAATGTTTTTACTGTTTAGATCTGTACAAGCAGCGGAGTAAAATACTGTTTACGTTACCATAAAACGTTATTTTTGTCATGTCTTTTTATATTAAAATAAATTGCGATAGATGTGATTTAAACGGTCGTATACCACGTCCTGACGTTCAAATCATCACTTAACCAGTATAAAAATCCTTTACCCCGCTTATTGTGTAACTTTAGCTTTGTTATGGGACAGTTCTGGGTTGTGATGATGACCACGATGAAGATAATGATGATAACGACTGTTTGATGCAGATGCGGGGTGGCGCGTGGTAGAGGGCGGCGTGCGGCGATGATCCCCCACATGGGCCGGCCGCGCGCTCACCATGCGCCAGCAGTCGACCGACGTAAGTAATACCAATATGAGGTCGTCTTTGATTGATATTCTTTTGTTTGATTGTCCTTTGTTTGATTGTCCTTTGTTTGACTGTCCTTTATTTGATTTGCCTTCATTTGATTCACCTTCGTTTGATTAACCTTTTTTAGATTGATCTTTGTTTGATTCACTACACTATAATATCTTATTATTAGTTAACTAATCGAGTCGACTGATTTTAAGTGATGGCTGTCATTGATGAGAAGCGTAATTATGAAGCCTAATGCACCTACTTATCTAGCATTTGTGACAATTACGGGGTAATGGTATGAACTTTGAGAGCCACTTAATTCTAGGTTGAGATTATATCAGTTCAGTATTAAAGCATATCTTTACTTAAGTTTATTAAAATATGTTTCAGGAAGAGTAATTTTGTCCTTTTCTATATATTTTCGAAACGAGATACCAACTACACTGTTCAAAAATCAAGTTATACGACAAGAATATCCTATTTGCTAATATAATGAAACTGATGTAAACGTATCCCTTACTTAATACCGTATTACGAAGAACTAATAATCCGACTTCGCTTCTCTTAATACTATAATCCTTACAAATAGTACCGTGTGTTACGACTGAAGAGTTAGAATCGCGTTAATGAAGCAGATTAATATCTTTAAAACTAATTGAATTCAGTATATTTTACACACTTTTATTTAATTTGAAATGTTTGAATAAACTCCTTAGTGGTGAACAGTACAATTATTAAATTGTTTGCACCGTAAATAGTGTTTTTAGTTTTTATAAGTATTAACTATGAATTTGAATTTTAAGATTCAAAAAAAAGCATTTATTATTTCTAGATAAACATATTTATAAAATGCTCAAATATATTTTATTTTATAGTGATATAACATATAAAATAAAAGTTATGAATTAATTGAAGTCGAAGATTATGAATAATCGTGAGGTATATATTAAATATTATGATTTATATATCGGTACAGTCAGAGCCATATTCTCATTGCCACTTTGCACATCAGTCAATCCCTTAATCCAGTATAATCGTGTAAGTAAACCTTGTTTAATAGATGGAATAATCCCGCTTCCAGTGAATACTGATAAAGACACCATTTTGTACTTACTTTACAATTTGTTTTATTTTTCAATGAATGTATCTCACTTATAGATATTTTACGTTTGAAAGTTTTGTTTTGTAATTGTAAACGGTGTCAGTTAGCGGTACAATACATCGTTTAAAATTGTTGTTTAATTGTAATTTTTGTTGTTTACTGTTCATGTTTTTATTTCGTACAAATGATACTAGTAACTAGTAATTTTATTAAGTGTTCGAACAACAGAAATAAATAATTACCTATTTGCCTCAAAAATCCATTTATTCTATCTATAAATTGATCTTTACAAATCCACCTTAAATTGGCGCCATTCCAACCGCTCCTGTGCACTTTCAATCCAAAAGTTTCCACATGACAACATCAATACACCGAAGTAGGAATTTAGTTTTAAACAAGAAACTGTTCTAAATGGATTGTGTCGTTCATTACGTAAATTCCCTGAAATCTATTCACACAAGGAAATTGTTACAGAACATTGAAATGTGGATCTAATGATAATTACAGCTTCTTCCAGTCTTCCATACATGTTTCTGCAGAATGTATATATATGTATATTAATACGTGAAGGGAATTTGTTGAGTACATAACTTAAGTATCATTGTTTTAATTAAAAACCATACTTATGTACAATACAACTATTTCACAGTAATTTATTGCACATATATGTAGATGATGATTTATTTAAATTTAAACAAACTTTTTACTTCATCACAGTGAAAAATTATACAAAACAGGTATTGGGCGATTCCGTGCGTTGCATGTGATGTGTCATTTAATCCACCAAATTATTTGATTCTTAAGCATATTGTTATAATTTGGTTTCTTTATCCATTGGCATAATTTCATTTTGAATATATTTGATAGATATGGAACTACAACATCAAATTGTACCTCTCAATTTTGTTATCATAATTTTTAGAATACGCCTAGTATGGAAGCAAATTTAAAAACTTATTTACGTCATAATACAGTTAAGTAATTTATCTGCTCGTACGAGGCATTTAATTACAAAAAGCTCATAATGTTTCGGTCAATAGGCAGGGTTACTTAAAACTGAGTTATATAGTCGTCTAATCTCGAACGAGGCTCAATTCCACCGTAGTTTGGTGTAATTATGCCGTGAAACTTAAGACACATCTAGATATACATAGTATAGTTGAGCCGACTTGTTAATTGATGGTAACGACCTCTGATACATATATCCTTAATCTGTGGCTCTGAATGAAGCGGTAAGCCTGTTGACACTGTAATTTAAACTTAAACTTCGTCGTGTGTGCAGACTGTCGACAAAGCGGTGTGCACGGAGGAGTCGGGCGCGGCGCGGCTGGAGGCGGTGCTGGTAGCGCTGGTGGAGCGCAAGGCGCGCGCGCTGCACGCCGAGCAGGCGCGGCGGAGGGCGCGCACCCACCCGCTCTTGCTGTTGCTGCGCAACCACGTGCCTGATGGTGAGCTGAACATACAACTACTACAAGAATATACATGTAACTTATAGGCGTTGGGTGGCCTATTGGGATGTTATCAATGAAAAACTGTATTGTAGAAATGAATAATAACTTTAATTACTTTCTTGAAAGGTTTTCTTATATGTAACAGTAATCTAACGCGGTTTTTCCTCCGAGGTTAGGTAGGAAGTGAGGAACCGTATTATGAAAGGGCAAGGTCCATACCATTCGGATATTTTAAATAGCTGATGTTGAAGTTTTTGCTTTTAAACTGTGCTCTCACATGAGGATTCACCACACGTATAATAATATATACACGCATTAACACACACATACAAATATATTCAACGATGCCACACGTATAGACACCCGCAGAAAAGAAGTAGTGTTAGACAGTTTCGTAATTATTATACATTTATAATCATGACTTAACCATATAAATGTACGTACATACATACGTCCACACTTTAGTATATATTTATGTATTTTATTTCAAATTTTTGATTCATATAAAATTATATAACTCACTAATTATAATAAAAAATGTTATGTACAATATAACATGTTACAATGTTATAAAACGAACCCATGTAAGAGTATTCGTTTTGTAAAAAATAATACCGTCAGGTATGAGAACTCTACTATTCACATTGACTACCTACTATTTGTCTAAACATAAAATACATTGAGTACATCGATTGTTTCAATCTTTTCTATAAATCCAATCCTGTGTTATTTAGCTTTAACGTATCCATAGATAACATAAACACAGACTGCACAAAAATTCAGTTACGTTACAGTCGCGTGCTATAAAAGCAATGTGTACAATGAAAACACAGTTAAGCTTCCTTGAAAGCGAGACGACTGTGCTGTGGTTCCGGTTTACGGCACGACAACGAAACTGTAACGCGAGCCGTCTATGTCTGGTTGTTATGTGAAATGTGTTAAAGTGGCGTCAACACACTAAACACATTTGAAAGTTCTTAACTAATTGACTTTGTTTTAACGTCTTACATTTACAGTTGTAGATAATCTTTGTACAATATTGGAAAGAGTACAGGAGGAAATATTCGCACACGAAAATTACGCTGTCTTACAGATTAGGCATGACTGAATGCGGATCAAATATCAAATCTAAGTGATTATAGAATTACTTCTGTATTCGAAATTCTAAATGAGAGATGTTAATATTCTGCGCGACAAAATATTGTGCGTTCCATTTTTGAAAACAGTTTTTTTGTTTAAAACAATAACATTCCGATTTGATTATTTAGAATACTAATACGTTTAGGTATTATTCTTTGTAAATAATTTTCTGTAATAGTTCCTAAAAATAAAGAATTTCTTTCCAATCTAATAATATAAAAAAATTATGCTTCTTTTCTATTGACAAGTTATTTTCCTGTATAGATCTAGTGAAAAATGACTATCTAAATATTTTGTTCATAAAAATATACTATAAATATGTGGATTACAAAGTCAACTAAAGTTCCTAAATATCGCCTTAACGGGGGATATAAATTTCTACTTATCTCTTTCTAGTTTGTACATTTGATTCGGAGCCAATATTGGAGTATATCGGAGCAATATGGAATAAGTATATTTTATCTGTGCAAGATAGAACAAAATTAAAGAAGATTCCTTAATGTATTGTGTTCATGCTTCTATCTTTCCATAATGCTGAGCAGAACAAACTTCGCAATATCTGTAACTATAACTTTTAGCGTGCGTGGTTTTTTTGTTCGTCTTATAGGTGATGTATCACGACAAAACAATGTTGTGACATCAAAAAACTTCATGTGCAGTGGGTATACAAAGGGAATAATCCGGTCACATGGTTTCTGACGTTGCAGTAGTAACAGTCTCACTGGAAGTTCCGCACGTAAATGGATTACCCAATCGTATTCGCTGTTACGAGTTGAGAGATGAGTTGACACATGTTATCAGAGTTCACTATACTAGGAGACAAATCTAGTTCTATACTAGAAGATAAATAAATAGTTACATTATAAACATTTTAAATTTCTTTTTGTTGTTTTTTTTGTTTATTTATTTATTTATATTTTATTAACTACTTAATGCTTAACGCATTTAATTAAATGTTCTTTTGTTGTTTTTGTTTTACACACGTCACTACCAATATTCTTTATTATTTAAATTTTTCTTTATAATACAAAAACTGTTTTAACCACAGAGTAGGTACGTACTTCATAAACATATTATATTACATTGTTATTTAAAACTAAAGGCGATCTATAGTTTTTCAGACAATGGTTCTATTATTTTTTATTTAAAAGCTATTCATTTAATCAGTAGCAATGAGTTTTGTTACATCTTGAGTTGTATATAAAGAGAAAAACACATTTATAATAAAAGTAGTAAAAATGCAATGATAGCTTAACAAGATGTCTTTTACATGTCTTATATTTATAAAAAAGGGGAAAACCCTTACTAATAAGTTATTAATTCGCTTCGCTTTGTACTTTCATGTACCTACTGTTGGAGTTGTAGGTAGCAGGAGAAAGTTCGGATGAAAGTTTGGAGCATGTTACTGAATAACAATAAAATTAACAGATGGAATTCATTCTATATTGTATTTTTATTTGTTCTCCAACGAGTACACTGTGATTTATAACTGGGTAAGGGTAAAAATGAAAACAAAGTCGTCCGATCAGTTAAAACAGGAAAATCTTTCCATGGCTTTGTTATAGGTACCTAGTTATATTTTGTTTCAAGGTTTCAGGTCACCGTCCATAAGTTTTTATTCGCGAAGAGATTCTTTTGTTACGCTCCTCGGTAATATTCGGGGAAATATTAAAAACTATAATAGACATTCTTGTGCCAAATACAGTTTTCGTTCATGGGTCAACAAATGTGACAGTACAAAGTTCCTTACTTTGTTTAATATTTTCCAGGGTTTTAAAAATAATTTACATGAATATTTTTATACATGATGCTAACTACAAAACGTTTGGCTGCTTGATATATGAGTTTTTATAACCGTAACTTCTGAACTTGTTCTTTAATGTAGTGTTGTTAGCTTTCAACTGTTTTAAAAATATTCCCGATTATAATCAATCAATGCATTACATATAATGCGTTGCATTGATTGATTACATGGAATCATTATTTTGTTTAAAAGATGTCCTATGAAGTTTCTTTCCGGTTCCTTATCTTTCGTGATAAAACATCTTTCCAAAACAGTGGTAGTATATAAAATACCGTGCAAAAGTGTATAAGTAATACTTATATGAATAAATTGTTCTGAATTAGAATTTAGAATTTACCAACTCAAAACCTTTCGAAGCATTCTTAAAATTTCAACCGGTACTGTTGGATAAAATGAAACTATGTATTAAACTCCGTGAATTATTAGAAATTATTTTTAATTAGCTTCAAATTAGTTGAGCTCCTGTGAATGGTACAAATGTAATGTAATGTAATACCTACAATTTAAACGTTATTCAATAACTTGAATTTATTGAATTTACTTTTTATCAGATTGTGATACTGAACTGTATGTTAAGTTCAACTGTATGTGAATATATTGTAGGTATTACATTACATTACATTACATTATATTACAGAGAGACATTACAATTTTATTTATTAATACTAATATAGCGGCGATGAAGGCCAAATCAATCGTAAATCATGAACTATGTATGATAACATATCGTTTGACTATTGTATTGGTAACTGGAACTAGATTAAGTGTTATATCTCGATCTATTACAGAGGAGGCGTCCATCGTCGAGAGCCCAGGGGATGTAGTGACGTCACATTGGTGTGAGGGTGAAGTCGCCACGCATAAGCACAAGAAACTCAAACTGCATACCCATCATCAACATGGGTAAATTATATATTCTTATTATATTTATTTATGTTTATGGCACCTCTAACAAAAAAAAGATATGTAGTGAAATGTATTTTTAGAATAATAGGTACATTTTTTTTTATTTATACCGGTATATTTAGGTATTTTAAATAAAAAGGCCCTCAATGAACAACGACACCGTTTTAAAATTTAATTAGTGTTGCCAAAGCTGTTATAAAACATTACTTAACATATTTACCGGTGTGGAAGTTGAGTACACGCCACTTGTATGCACAGATGGAGGTCCCTGTGTGTGTAGAATGTAGATACATATGTAAGTACATACATAAGATGTTTTACATTATGTACATACAGAAGTAGCAAAATATTATTAAGAATTTCTTTCCGCCACAGCCACAGGATCGAAATATCGTTATTTTTGTTTGTAATTGTTACAGTTAAATCTTTTATATCTGTAATACTAATGCTTCTACCTACCTTGCATCAGTTTCCACTTTCCCAGGTTCGATACTAGCGTAATGGTTGTGTGGCATACATTAGTATTACATATAAATGGTATTATAACAGCAGTTGAAATATATACAAAAGCCTAATGTTATTATGGAGGTAATTTGGCTTCGTATCGCCTAATTCCGATGTTAGTCACGAATGGTAATGGTTTTACCTGACTAATAACCGCCCTAAAAATCAATCAATAAGTTATGAATGTGCCGGAGAGCTTGTTTGACCGGGTGACATAAGGCGTGAGATTCATCTTTGCCGGATTTGTAGTTTAGTAGTCGTTGGTAGTGTAATTCATGAATAGTGTGTCTGTGTGTGAATCTGTGACACCCAAAGTGGTACACGGACGCACAAAAGAACACCAAAATCTGCGTGGAACGGATAAACAAATTTGGGTGTTCATGAGATGTCCACAGGGGTCCACAACAAAAGGATTTTAGCAGACTGTGACCTTAAATTAAATATTCTATGAATTTAATATTTTATTTACTTGTATGATAATTTTTATAACAATAGGCAGCTTTATACGCATAAAAATTATAACACTCCCTATGAACCTATCGATTTATAAATAGTGGGTCCTTTTGAGTGGACCAGAGCCATAATAAGGGTGTACCAGTCCAAAAAAATTTTGTTAAACCTCTATCCTAAATTGTTTACGCCCAAAATTCTAGTGTATACAAAAAAAATAATTAAAAGTAACATAAAAAATTGGCGGGAAAATTTTTTGGTGATGCTATATTTTCCTATATAGTACAATCCTGTTTTACTTCCTTCTGTTACGCTGATAGCATACAATCAAATATAAGTATATACATTTTGATCTTGTGTATTAGGAGGATTAGTGACAATTCTTATGCAGTTGGCAGATTCTAATTTACTCTGTTGCACATGATATTAAAAAGTATAAAATATCAATGCATTTACAGATTTATTCTTCAGTACCTACACTCCTCTTTTCAATTACTCTTAGCTTCAGCTTTCGCTCAGCTTTTCAATGAAAATCAAATTTATTTTAAACAATAAAACTATATTGCCTTTCATAATAGGTAGTACCGATAACTAAGTAAAATGTCCACAGAGTATGGTGTATGTTTATTATGCTATTTCGTCTGTTCTAGTAGAAACTTTCGTCTGTGTTAGGAGGAGCTAACCTGTATCGATAGTGTTAAGCGCTGCTATAGAAAGAATATTTAGAAGTTAATTTTGTGTATAATAATTGTCAGTTATTGGTAATTAATTGATACTAATATTTTCTAACTAGGTAATTCCGTTTAAATAGTTTCTTTTTACGTTAAATATTGTTTTGTGAATACTTATCATATTTATTTAACGAATTTAAGAGTAAAATATAAAACATTCATTTTTTTTTAATGGTAGAACCCTCGTAGATTAGAGTGAGTAAATATTCTAAAGCAAAAAAAAATATCATGTAAGATACTGAACATGACGACAATAGATTTTTTTGTGGAATCAATTTTTTTTTTTTTTAATTTTTTTTGTTCAATTTCCATTTATTTAAACTTTTCATTTTGATATGGTGACCCTGGTAAACCCGACCCACGTTTCCGCGTCCCCGCTTATTTCCT
>DWPA01001344.1:0-19042 GCA_018251375.1 Calpodes ethlius | reverse complement strand
GTTTAATAAATGCAGCTGCCTACGTTAACAAGTTGTTACATTACATTCCTATCGTATACATGACTCGATCAAAACACTCCGTTCGACGTCTCGACTCAACAAAACCTTAGCATTCCTGTGATCCCAACCGAAACCAACCATCTGGAGTTAACTCCGTTTCAACAATCATTTTATATACAATCGTGGATAAAGTCGTAAAAAAATATGTAAAAGTAATATATAAAAATACTTAGGATATCATAAGAGAACTATCACTTTGTACAACAACTAGATCTAAGACCGCGCGGAAGATCAAGAGGTCCGAGGGCACCGTGCGCCGGCAAGGTGCCGCCCTCGGACGCTCCATAAATATCGTATACTGATTCAATCCGTGTTACCAAATGGTATGCACACACGAACAATAAATGCAACAAAGCCGACCAGAAGTTCTGGGCGAAAACCACGACCTAACGGCCACTAGGCGATCTTTCTTAGAAAAAATATAGAACATGTGGATTCCATTTACATGTTCCACTTTTACTTCCAATAAAATAATAATCTCCATTGTGTAACCATGGAAACGTGTCAGATATAAACGATATGAAAATCAAACACTCAATTATCAATTACATGGCTACATTTGTTAAGTTTGAATCAGCTCAATCTTTATCGACTAGTATTTATCTGCAGATATAACGATAAATATATGTTATTATCTGCGGACTGTGAACGTCCTATGGCTTGAAACAAATGAAACCGTAAAATGAAACGAATTTTCAAACATAGAACATCTCAAGCGTTTAACAGTCATATTTCTATAATACTGAAGTTAGTTGCCTAAAAACTGTCAAAATCGAACATATTATTGAAAATAGTCATTTATCGCGGCCGGGAATACTGATAAAATTTCGGAGCGATGCGAAACTAATCGGGCGATTAAACTAACGCGTGATTGATTCCTATTAAGACGCTCGCAAATCATTGAATATTAAATAATAGCGAGTATTACATTATTCTAAAATTATAACAAAGCCGGATAAAATCAACCGAAGCCCATGAAAAGTTTTCATTGTATCACAAAACTGCGTCATCAGCCCCCACACGGTCGGTAGCGGGCACGTGTAAACGGGCTACAACAAATATTCATTATTCATGATCGAGCTCTGACTTACTGCAAAGTTACCTACAGGTTGCTTTTGAAATTTGATTCCATATTTTTTCTAAGAAAAATACCCATACCAGACGCACACACACTGGCACTCTTTCCTAATATAAGACAAAATATAGTTATTCGCAAACGGCCATCGCGCTACTAAGCTAATAAAATAATATTCGTATACATTACACAGACCTAGTTTAGTTTACCCATATAGGATATAAATATTGACCTACATGTCGCGGTATAATAATCTCTTTGGAGAATAATCATATAATAAAATAGGCAAACAATGGTGTGCCTTTGCTCACATATCATCGAAATCGATAAAAGCGTATCTATACAACCGCCGGCGGCAAGGCACAAGAGCATACATTTACATTCCATCTGAAGCAACGGCTCATCACTCGAGCCAGAGTAATCACTGTACTTTTCCAACGTTTAAAGAGGTCTCATAAAATATGTTGTAGCCAGAATCTACGGACAATGAAACATTTTGTCAGCGAGCACGGAATTCCGAAAGACTGTAGTAAGGGTCACCTTTACATTTTGCACTTCCAGAATTTCATATTCACTAGCAAAATTGATCATCGTTTAGACCACCATATCTGTGCCATACCATCAAATTTCGCCGGCGGTACATTTGATGACGAATTGACATTCTTAATTAGTCTTAAATTGTTGCATCCTCCATCGTTCATCGTCCGCCCAATCCACCCTAGCACTCCAATGAAGGTGAGAGAGCAATATAAATGGAATTTCAGTCTTAGGTGAGCTACAATGTATAAATCTATTTTTTTCTTTTTGGAGAACAGAAGCTCAATGAGCAATTATTTTGAAGGGGTTAGCAATTTATCCTGATTTTTTCAGAAAACCTAAACTGTGTCCTAGAGCGGATAAGGCTTTATCTTGTGCTTAAAACATGGGTCTAAGTGGAGTAGCGCGTACACCACACGTGTGGGCACTGTTCATCTGTACCACGCGCAGACCAAAGGTGTGAACCGCTGCCCTGCAGCGAGGATTCCTGGAGCAGCGCCACCACACCTTTCCACTGGCAGCGCGCCCGTTGAAGCAGAACCTATGAGCTCCAACTTCGATGGCCGGCTTGCCTCGCTTGCTGAGACAGTAACGGAACTGGCCCGGGAAGCACGGGAACGGGAACGGCAGACCAAGTGTCGGCGGCGGCTCCACAGGCGTATTCGTTCCTGCAACTGAAGATTTCACCGTCAGTAACCGACTACCAACTTTAGATGCCTACGGTAAAATCTATCTGTCGAAGTATTACAATATATATAAAACAATAAATGATGTTAAATAACTTGTAATCGCTATAGAACAAATGTCCGGCATCACATGTCGCTTGAGATGTCGGGCGATGTAGAACGATGTCGCCAGTCATGTCTGGCAACATTATGTTGTCGGTGCGTCATAGCTACAAAGAACATGACGCACATTGTTATCATACTTGTCATGCCATGTCGAGCAGAGTCGAACGACAAGTGTCGCGGGACATTTGTCTACAAGTGAAATCGAAGCTTTATTATAAGAATGGTTTAAATGCAAATAAAACAATAGATACTATAAAACCTTTATGAGATTATAAATGAATGATGCTTACATAACAACACATATAGATAAATTATTCAAAGTATGTAATTATTACACACTGAAATGAGCAAAAATATATTTCATATTAACAGCGTATATCATAACGTATCTATGTATGATTGATATAACCATAAAAGACTTGTAACAGGATACGTATTTTTATAAATTATTCCTTTAGTTTATATGTGAGGGTGTGTATAAATTAATACTAAAATAGATTAGATTGTGGAGTGAAGTCCCCGATTGAGCCGTACTTGGGTACGATGTAGCTAGTTTGTATCCGAGCCCTGAACCATTATGTGTTATAAGTATTTAAAATGTTCTAAACAATCATGTGAATCAAATTGAAATACATTTAAATGGTATACATTAAAACAACAGATAAGATTAAGTTAAGCGATAAACATAATTTATGTTTTCTTTGAAAAAAATCGGTGTGTTTGCCTTCGATAAGTATAATTTTCTAACGACAAATAACAAACACATGAAAGAATCACAGTGGTAACGAATGAATCCGCGTAATCAACACGCTGGTCAATCTATTACATTTTATTGAATACCAAATATACAACATGTTATTCTAAATCACAGCCAGACTAGATAATTTTCCTTTCACTAAATTCACTACATGACCGTGTGTGGCTTAAACTAAAAACAATATTCATACGAACGCACCCTATATAGTAGATATGACAGAGTTACAATGTATACAATAAAGACATTTACATAATATTGCGTGAACGTAGTTATGACGTCACTAATCGTCACGCGACAAGGTCTTGACGTTAATAACCAATGCGATCATTGTCCAAACAATTCTGTATAATCCGTTATTTTCGATGCCATCCGTCCACGTGGTTTGGTTAAATGCGCCTTGTAATTGTGGTTATGACCCGTGGATATTAAATGTCCAGCTTCGGTGATAGCGTAGCACAGGCAACCGAAGTCGGACTTGATGCAGAGCCACCGGCAACGCGCGCCAAGCTTGCCACTTCGACGGAACCTCAGCCCGTTCAAGACCAACACTGGGTTGCCGTACCGGGAGACACTCCACGACACTGGAAACACGATTTATGTGCACGCGTAGTTCAGGACTACAATTTTAACTTGTAAAAAATGCTTTAAAAAAACTCGCAGTGATTAGTTCAACTCCTCCATCAACCACCTGCCATCTTCGTCAATAAAAAAATAAGCTATTAAAAGTAAAACCAAACGTCAGTGTCCAAACCATTTTGAATAAAAGCCAATGCGCTACAAAATTTCACGTTGTTTAATTATACTTATTTTACGGCGACATTTTTTAAATTTGGCCAAATACGTTTCTTGATCTGAAATCAATTAATAAAGTTCGTTATCAGATCACTTTAAATGTCTGATATTAATTTATGAGACTCATACCTATATGACAAGAAAGTGACATGTGTTCAGTATTATTGAGAGTTAAATATCCATTCAAGAAAATCCTTAGTTTAATTTATGAGCCCTTTATGTGGCTTTATTTAAGTACATTTATGCATCTTCTGAAGACGAATTGAATTGAAAAGTTCGTGATTTAAAATAAATCCTAACTTAGTCCATAAAAATAATAAAATAAATATAAAAAAATAGGCAGGACAACACATGAATTATATGAAACACCACTGTTGAACATATACTTGTGATAAATACTGAGAGCTTCAACTATAGAATCTACATGAATTATTATTTTTATTATACCATTATACCTTTGTTGTCTTCGTTATGTTACACATGCAATGCAAGCAAGTAAATATGAAAAAAAAATGTGCTAAATGCCAAAGCACCTTAATAATCTTAAATGCAGCAAAGCTGGAAATAAACTTTCATAAACGATGAATACTTCAATAATAATAAAAGAGATCATGAATTTAAAAAAATAATTTATTAAGTTAAAGTAAAGCTTACTTTTGCCGTCCACATGACTGTTAAATTATTTACATCTGCCCATAAAACTGGTGCTTACGGTTTATTTAAATTTAAATAATGTATACGTTCAATACGTGAATTCTGATGAAGTCGAGATTATGTTAATTGCCATAGCTGTAACTTGAAGCGTTAGTCCAATAACTATATTTTCTTGTACTTTAAAAAAAACATGTGCATGAATCGCCACATTCACCACTGCTATCCAATAAAAATATTCAAATATGTTTACAACTGAAAAGTGTAAATGTTTAAAACGGTATAACAAAATTTTAAGAAAAATAGCAATAACAACTTCGAATAGATTGTAATACTGCATGATTTCATGGTTTATTTCCAATGAGTCTAGCGGTAATAAGTATAAAATTATGGCCTTAGAAAAAAAAACAATCACTAATCGTGCCGAATCAACCTGTATAACAGCTTCATTACACATATTATTTATAGATTTTGTGAAGCACATATTTGTTCAAGATGATCTGATCGTGATGTGTTAAGTAGATATCTACTTTGCTTGTGGGCACAACAAATACCTCGTGAGTCACAACTAAACCTAAATCCTACAAAACGACTGTCGAATTTACAATGATCATTATATCGTAACATCACATTATATTAATATTTAAAACTTTATGAAAATCCGCACACTAATTGGTCAATATTATCAGATCTACGCGAGCCCTAATAAAACAGGGGAGATCAAGTAGACTTAAATCCTTTTTATATTTCTCACCCCACAGTGAGTTTGGTCTAACATACTTAATTGATAACCCACCATCTAAATCATATGACAGGCACTTATCCTTAAACAGTTAAAAATTTGTTCCAATCATCACAAT
Organism: Calpodes ethlius; assembly: GCA_018251375.1. Taxonomy (NCBI): domain Eukaryota; kingdom Metazoa; phylum Arthropoda; class Insecta; order Lepidoptera; family Hesperiidae; genus Calpodes; species Calpodes ethlius. The sequence continues at coordinate 13,519 of DWPA01001344.1, read as the reverse complement.
TACTGCAAAACTGCACATAATTACATTTACATTAACTAACACACTGGGACGAAAACTCTTATTAATGAGTACAGTGAGATACACTTACAATCGACTCTTAATGGTAACAAATCTTAAAAACTAGAGGGAATGCAAATTATTCTTTTTGGAAATGTAATTTGTTTTTGTTGATTTGTGATCGTCATTTTAAATTAGAGCTTCCCGAAGGACGCTGCATGACCGCCAGGAGGCCATGCCGGCGCCGGCGCTATATGCTCTTGATATCAGTCAGCTTCGGAACGCAGGGGCGATTGAAATTCAAGGCGGTGTAGTTTGGCTCATGGTTATGTCTTCCCTTGATCCGCACGAATCGACCGTCTATCGTAGTTTGCACTCGGCACAAACATCCCCTCGTGTCTTTATCTCGACATGCCCAATTCAATTTCTCTCGGTACTGGTTGTTGACCCAAAATTTATTATACTGGAATATCAGCACAGATTTGCCGGCTCGGGACGGTAAGAAAAACGCTCCTGTAAACATAATATTTTGTAGCTGTATTATTACATGAAAAATAGATGTAGGCGAGGGAACGAAACGACTCAAGTCAACATAGAATTATAGTATAAAAACATCGTTTTTATAAAGTCTGTTAGAAACATTAGAAACATCACAACAACAACATCAGAAACATATGGTAGCCGCTTCCTCACTTCATCATCAGACGCTGAAAATCATCTAATACCAGAGTAATTCTGGTAACAGATTAAACCGGTCTCACCCTGATAAGATTGTCTTAATCATTACAGAGTTCCTAAGGCCATGCAGCACGAACACCAGAACATCTTAATGATATAATTTAATTACATTTTTTACCAATTTTCTTACATATGGAACAAATAAACTTACAAGATTTGAACATCGGAACAGATGAAAATAGATAAACAATTAATAATAAAAACAGGTGATTATCAGGCCGATTAAAACATATGTAACCTTTATACAAAGAGAAAAATCAATGTAGGTCAATTGCTTTTATTTAATATTTTTCATACCTTACATTATATGCAGGAAAAAGGCGGTCTTTATGCTAAAAGCACTCTCTCCTACCCCACGTTTCTTTGAAGAGCTTCTTACAATTGCCTGCCAAAACCATCAAGCTACATCAGTCGATGCGATAGTTGCATATAATTTTCAAAGCTGAATCGTCTTCTGCTGAGTTTTGTGGTAATAACGTGGTTTCTCGTGGTTGTGCTTATTGTCATACTTGATCACTTCACCGCGCTTGTTCGTCCGGGCCGAGGCTTGGCAGCCGTTGCACTTCCTCCGCGAGCAGATCCAGTACCTGGGGGCGCATTCGTTAAAGGAAAACCCGTCCAACACGAGGTTCTTCTTGCCCCGCCCCGTCGGTATATACGCCGCCATAATTTCTATGAACCAACACCATAACCTCATTACTTTTGCATACAACAGCGCTTGAACTGAACATTGATTGAGATGACTATAATTTTATTATAATTAAAAATAATCTTTTAGTAATACTTATATTTTTAAAAAATATTCAATTTATGTTTTTGCGATGTCCTAGCTGACCTAATATTAAAATATTTCAAATTATTTTTTCACTTTTTACAAAATACCTGAGCTTAGTGACAATGTATGATACTAAACAACTCACCAGTTTATTGAACAAAATTTCACGACGTGGCGAGACATGTTTATTTATAAAAAAAACAACATTGAATAACTTAAATTATAATACAAATGTATTATTTTCTAAATAAATTAAGAAAAATTCTTATTCTACGGGTTAATACGCGCTTAATTACGCTGCTTATAAAATATTATCGCTCATACAAGATACATTGTGTACCATAGAATAAAACATGGTATATATCTTTTGAACATATTTATTTTCGCATTTGAATATTTCAAAAATGTTGTAACATATTTAGTTCTGCCGCTCAACTAACGCCTGTCTATTTAAATTAATTATTTATTTATTATTATTAAAATTACATCTTCAAGTACACGTAATTTATTATTTAAAGTACATAAGAATAACATGACAGAGATATTCTTGGATACACCTAACAACTTAGAATCAACGCGTACTGACGGAATGGCGGTGAAAAGCAGTCTAACGTTCGCGACGCTCGCCGAGCGCCGCCGCGCGCCTCTTTCCGATGTTTCACAGCTCTTTTACAGTGCCTACGATTGTCTAAACTTCATTTTCCCAATTACTGTCATATATCGAAGCACTTCAGTTTGAATTTAAATTGTTTTTAAATTAGTCTCTTCGCCGCCGTTCCGTCAGTCGGCGCTGATCCTTAATAGGAGGTACCATCATAATATATTAATATATCATACCTAACTTTCTATGAATAACCATTTTGTTTCATTTATCACCAACCTAACCAGGGAGTCTATACATTTCATATTTGACCCCAAATGTAAATGTGTATGTGAGGTTATACTTTCGGCCTTTAGACATCCGAGTATTTCATCTCTACTTATAACTCATGAGTGACAAATCGATAAAATTCTGAAACGTTAAAATGTGTCTGAAATCGATGTATCACTTACGACTAATTCGATTCGAATATTGTCATCGCCAACAAAATGTACGCTGGCCGGTTCAATGAAATGCTAACGTCCGGTACAGAATTTAAAGCTCCTCCCTTATAAGGATTACACCGAGTCTTAATATACTCAATAATACATATATGTTTAAGTGTTCACGTTTTATAAACAGATCAATCAAAATAAACCTGTTTTCACCTTTCTTACAATAATATTATAAACAGTTTCTTGACGATTTTTATGTTAAATAAAGTTTAAAAATTGCTAATTATGAAAAGTTTACAAATAAATATAATTTTATATACAAATCGATTTTTATCAATTATTATACATCGTTTAATTTTTCTAAAGCGGTTACACAAAATCGTAAAGTAAAAATTAAAAACGAACTAACTAATACGCAATCCGTTACGTAAATACTTTAAGAACGGACAGAAAAGAACAGTTAAGACATCTTCCATTCCCATAACATTTCAATGGCACATAAATCTTGTAAATGTTAATGATTTTCCTCACCGCACTCTTGTCACATAAATGTGCTGCATTCCATAGTTATATGGTGCAAGAATGACACAAACGACATTAAAAACAAATCCTGATTAGTATCAGTACCATTACTCACTTTATCGATAGAATTGTCATGCATCGATTTTCATAAAAATAATTTTCATGAAGAGAAATACTTTATACCTCTAAGAATATTGCATGCACGTAGGTTTGGTGTAATTAATATTTACGTTACTTGGGAGCGCCCCAAAAGGAGGTTGCGAGAATAAATTTTAACCCTACATTATTATATTTTTAAATTACATTGTACCTCTTCTGCCCTTACCCGACATTAAAGTTCCAGACTCAATACTCGCTCGGGCCAAATTAAGAAGTGAACCATTAAAGTTCGCCCGCTCACGGCAGTTTCTCTTATATAAATGATATGTTTGCATCGATTAGTTAGCCCATTGTTTCAGTATTATTTAACTGTCCTTTTAATGTAGGCGGTAAGGAGGCTTGACAAAAACAATGGGTTTACTAGGAGAAAAATTGCAGAAAGCAGTTTTTTTGTATACCAAATATGTGTTTAGCACAGATAAATTTCTAATTAAATTATTTACTTTCCTAATGATGATGTGAAATAACTCTTAATACAATACATTACAGTCCAATTTGGAGCACAGAGCGAGAGTAATAAGTGCTTAAATACTGAATTGTATATTTTATTATAAATATGCAACAAATAATTAATATATAATATATGTATGTATTGTGTAAGTTCAGAATATAACTCGACAGTTGTCTATTTCGACATAAATCATTAAAAAAATATATTATAATTAACTTAAACAATACTAAAGCTTTCCAGATCAATAAAATTATTATAAAATATAAACACTTTCTAACGCTACATTTTTATACATAAACAAAATTTTAATTCGACAAAATTGCCACGTTAAAATATTATAATCAATAAAATATCTATAGTAATTATTAGCGATATTCGAAAAACCCTTTTTTATATGAACGACATACGAGCAGAGGAGCCGTCTGATGGGAATAATCATTACCTTCTCTCATAGTCGTTGATAACAACAGAGGTATCACCAAGACTGGCAGCTAAGAAAGAAGAAAATAAAATTAACTGGCTCTGTAGCCCTCATTCGGAACAGGATGATCTTCTGATGATGGATGACTTAATAATATGATCTTCAAGTGAAGCCAGTCGCATTTAATCCGCTTTATACAGTATTTATTCTACAGACTAAATATAAATAAATATTAACATGAAAATACTAACAAACTCATGCTTGCATTATCTTGACAACATTCAAAAGAAGTCCATTACAAATTCAAAAACTATGAATAACAAAATTATTCTATCACAAGCTAATACGTATAAAATTAAATCCAATTTGTACATGATCAATTCACGTGTGGTCATGTTTATCGCTGAAAAGCACGACATCCGATTCGATGGTGTAAATGATCGCACGACAAGACCCGGAGCCGTGCGAGCAACGCCATCGTGTACGGCCGTTAGCGAACTCACGATCCTTTACGAACGTGAATCCCCCCGTCAGTATCACTGGCGTCTGCGGCCCGCCCTTACTGAACCTGAACGAAGACTCCGGCTCCAAATCCTCTTTGACTTTCGCCTTCGATCTTCCCTTTCCACCTACCACAATAACTTTTCAATTTAATAAAAATAATAACCCGATCAATCATCGCAATTCAGAAAGTGGTCGGAGAAAAACGCCAATAATATTAACATTATTATTTAATCTTTAAATCTTACGAGTAATACTCTTCATAAAATCAACGAAGACTTATAATATATAACTAAAATATCAAAATCTAATTACATAAGTATTGTATATCGTAAAGCCGAAGTAAAAATTTATAAGGAATGTTCGGTACATATTAATTAATTGACAATGGTCCCATAGTTGAGGCATTTAAGGCACATGCATGGTTTAATATCGATGCCAAATAAATATACATTACAAATCTAATATTAATATCATAAGTACGTTTATGTATAACAATAATTCTGATCACTTATTAATCAACAATAAAGATTAGCTTTTCAACCAATAATGTTATCACACGGTTGGAGACGATTGCAATAAAAGTCAATTCGATATCACCTAAGCTAACAATTTTTGAAAACGAAATTTCCGTATTATTGAATATAACAGTGAATACATATAACAAAGTTCAACTTAATTTCGATAAATAAATACACATTGAAATGACATCATAAGCACCAGGAGCGAAAACATCGCTCATAACTAATAGTGGAATGACGTAAGCGAAAGTTAAATACTTCAGCTAACCCAAGTATTAATAATTGCTTGGTGGTATTGGCATCTATCTAAAGTTGTATACATAAATCACAATATCGCATAAATATTACTAATTATTGTCTCAAGTCTCAAAATATTAATTATAATCACGCTACGCTCCATCATCGCGAATACTCCAAAAATATTTATAAAACTACATCATATAACTCTTCACTCTAGCAGTTCGCTCATAGTTATTATCAAAACATTTTTAAACTAGTCTCACCTTTATAATAATTGAAGTTAAATAATCATAAAGGCAATGTAGACAGACGAATAAAGTTTAACCTAACAGTTTTACATTTTGAAGTCTTATGAGAAATAAAACATACAGAAAAGCCCGTAATAACTGACAAACATAAACAAAACGAATAAGTACTAACGGCTAATTCGCACTTATCTAACATTTCTATTACGTTCACAACCATCACCTCAAGAACAATATTGAGCACTTAGTAGGTTTACGCTGAGATTCCACCAGAAATGAACAGGGAAACGCAGCGGCATGTGAAAAAAAACACCAATAATATTACATCATTTTTCTTGCCTCGTAATGACGTAATCGTATTGGTGGATCTTTCACTGGTACACGACGTCGCTATCTCGCACATTTCAGATGGATCCTGAGCCTTATTGTTCTGCGACGGCAGAGATTTCTAAAGATACAATTAGGGTTGCTTCTCGTTTAGCAAGCGTTCTTATATTTCCATTCTGTCACGTAGACGGTTGTACGGCCCGCGGCGGATGGTTGTGCATCCCTTTCACCGCAACAACATTGGCGCCCAACATGTGAATCCGCGCCTTACAGTTCGTCTTCTTTGACGTGCAACGCCAAATCACTTTATCCCTGAGCTTGGACTCCTCGCAAAACGGAAACGTATTCACCATCATTATGATCTTCCCCCGTCGAGACTTCAGATACTTTATTCCTGCGAAAATAGTAATAGTCAGATTTTATAGTTTACCAAAATGATGTACCGTTTTAAACCCCACCACCGACTACGATATAACTAAGATCAATAAAACCAGCGGTTATTTATAAGTACAATTTTAATATTTCACAAAACATACCCCGTACATTAACCCAAATCTTATTATATAACTGTAAATACATAATTACGCTATGATTGTAACATGATCATAAATCGAGTATAGTGAATGAGGTACCTAGGTAGTAAAACGTCGATAAGATATATCAGTCGGGTCTTTCGACAGCGCCGTGCCAACAGCCTTCGTAAGATGGGCAGGTATACTTTTATAAGCCACAAGAGATTCTTACACTAATTAAATCGAACACAAAGAACTTCATGTAAGACCAGGCGATTCAATACGAAATATTCACCGATTTTCTTCCCGATCTTAAATAAATTCATAGTATGCTTCTAACACGACAAAGGATATTAGTATTTAATTTTAATTGACTATCCATTATATTGTCAATATTAATATTTTAAATATAAATAAATAGTAATAATACAACTTGTAATGTGATGTATACTTACTAGCTGGTGTCACGGCAGCACAAGTCGATCATTATTATTTGGCATGTGATGTCTCTCAGGTACAATAGAGCATGTCAAAGGGTACAAGTACGCTTCATAAATATAAATATTACAATAATACATACACCAACATATTTCGAGTCGACATACATCATATTAAATTACAGATTAAACGATTCCATATCATTATTTCGACCAGAATATGTTCTTACCAAAACCGTTTAAACTGCAAACATGTGTCAATAACGCAATCCTGTCGGTTACAATATACACAACACATATTTGACACGATCTAACTAAACCTAAACAATATGTCGTCGTCAACACACACAAGACCCCATAGAAACTAAGTCATTTAAACAACAATTAAAATTAGGTAAAATTTGTACTTAAACCAGAGTCTTAGACGTAAGTGCGCTACAATCTTAATGAAAGATTAATTTGACAAGCAACAAATCGTTTTTTTTTCATAAAACAATCAATAAAATATAGTTAGCCAACAGTCTCAAAAGGAGCTTCGTTACATACATTATGTAGCCAACGCCGCGATGGCGTACCGTCGGCTACGAGTTAAAACTATGTAAAGAGGTAGTTGAGTTTCAATAATAGAGGTAGTTAAAATAGAGAACGCGCCGGACCCTGCGCGGCGAGCCGCCCCGGCGCGCGCTCCTAGCCTAGCCTAGCCTATGCTTAGCCTACGACACCTTACTCGAGTAAAGCTTTTGAGTATTCATTCGTGTATATAAAATTGTATAATTAAACTAATCTGTAAACCCGTATAAAAAGTGAAGAGGTAGTTGATTGAGCTTAAGTACTTAAAAATCAATCCTAAAAGAGGACAACATCGATATTAGAACCTCGATGGCGCGCAAGAGCACGTCCGCTCGAGGGAGCTCGACACTCGATAGTTCGGCGTGCGACGACTGCCGCGTCTCCACCGGAGGCGGTCGTCTAGCATATATAAGTAGCAATACTTGAAACGTGTAAAGTTAAATCTTCTCAAAATAAATAAAGTATTTCTAACAACAGTCCAGGGATCCATTATATCGCTAATATCGAACCGAGTCTGCGTAATCAGTCACCGTCGCATGCCGGCGACGCGCGAAGCGAGCCGCCGGCCTTTACTGCACGCGTGACGTGTCTTTCTACGGTCCCTCTCGAGTCTAGCCCACCTCGCATTCACTGTCCCATACCTGACGTGCAACGTTCCTTCATGATGCTGCCCAGATGGATTGAGCCATATTAAACCAAACGCTAAGTTACCTTATTCCGGATATTAACCATCTACCTAAACCTGACATCGATACGTGCTGTCACCACTAGGGGCCTTAAAATTTTTTAGTACACCATACATTTTTAGAACGACTGAAATCTCACACCGTGATCTGTTTCTACATACAACATTCGATCTTAAGAGACCAACTTGAGACAGAATCACGATGATATTGATGTACTTGCCAATTCGTTCTTATCGAGTAAGGACGTGCCTTTAGATGTTTTTTCCAAACATTATTCAGTCGTTCTGAAGGTGTACATGTTTTAAGACCGCTTTCCTAAACAATCAAAAGCTCTTACACATTTAACATTCTTACGGTTACTTTCAACCTATACTTTCCATAAATAACCCACACCTATATGGATAACACATGTAGAACTCGAAAAGACCGCTTAACCTATAGACATCACGACACATTAAACCCTCATTAACTGGTCGTAACTCACTGGTGATGAGTAACGTGATGCGTAACGTTTAACCTTCAAGTATTCAATAGTGCCTTAACGAGGTTACATTCGTATTACCAATTTTAAATATTCCAACAATGCCATCTTTAAGTATACTCCATCCAATCCCCATCTAACCTAAGTAGTAATCTAGATAAAAATTATGCTAAATTGCGTGTGCAAAAAAGATTCCAAAATATCTGTCGGTCGATATTCGTCGTCGATACAATTAGGAATTTTATTCGTTTCGAATCGGCTACAATCCCGAGTTTCGCGGAGATGCCTTTCCGACGGCTCACAAATAAATTATAACTTGTATTCGAATCGCCAGCCTAGTCCTCCTCGTTGCAGGGCGTGTCGACGAGCAGAGGCTTGGCGACGGGCAGCGCTCCGGGGGACTGGGGGGGCGCGGCGGCCGGAGCGGATGCGGCGGACGCGTTCGCTGTAGCGGTAGCGGTGGCGTGAGCGGTGGCGGCATACAGTGCCAGCGCATGCTGCAGTTGCAGCAGCTGATGATGCGGATCGAGCGGCGCCGGCGCGCGATGCCCGCTCTGATGCGGCGTGCGGACCACATACCGCCCGTCCGCGAATCGCCGCACGTTAGGCGGCGCGTGATTGTGCGCGTATCGGGAGCGCACGATGCGTTCGAATCCCTCCGGCCCCTCGGTGTTGACGTCGGCCAAGCAGCGTGACGTCAAACGCGACGAGCAATACCATTGCTTACGGCCGTGAGCGAGGTTGTTCTTAAGACGGAACGTATAGCCGCGATGCAGCAGCAAACGCCCCTTCCCCGCGCGGATGAAACGAGCTGCAAACAAAACTACCATTTAGTACCTGCTCCTAAAAACTTTCAAGAATAGATTGCATGTAAAATTGATATTTGAAAATTCGTAAACATCAATTTTACATATGAAAGCATGCAACATGCAAGGTACCTTAATCTATCATTATCCTATTATATTTAAGGAATGTAACCAGAGGGTTGGTATTCGTATTGAAATAAAAGGCTTTCAGTTCTCAAGTATTTAAAATTTACACATAAACCACTTAGAATCCCAACATACAATTTCGTAAAGAACATCCATAGTTAAAATATTTTTTTTCTCCACGAGACAAGAATGAGCAATACATATAATTTATGGCTTGGCACACAATCAAATCACTTAAATGAGCAAAGAACTTATATTTACCTAAGTACCTACAGGATATGTAATGTAAACAAAAACAAAAATATATAAAATGGCAATAAATTACTAAAGACAGAAGACTAAGGAAAGATAAAACGAAGATTCCAAAGTTATTCATCTACCTATAGCTAACCTTAATATTACAATTTCATCTATAACGACATCTCTAGACACCAACTTAGCAAAATATGTAATTACTTTAACAAAACTAACAATTGGTACCTATGACAATAGAACAACTGAGATCAATAAATGAGAACATCAAAGAAATTTGACTATCACAATTCCAACATACTTATGTAGTATCATTCTTTTTGTAACTATGAAACTCCGCTCCTCTAGACGGTGAGTACCTACAGACCCTTGACGCGTAATTAAACAAAAATGTATCTTCTAAAAGAATATCGGAGTTTTTTCGGTAAGTTACTTGAATCGGTTCTATCGTTTCGACTTCTTTAGGCAACAAAAAGCACCCGACAGCAGCTCGATAATCGAAATCTACAGGGCTTCATTTTTACAAAAGGTCTGTTGTGAAAGCGTCTTTCTTTACCCGATGAATAGCTTCGTTGCTACAATATAATTGATTGTTGAATCGCACAATAGAATTGTAAAACACTTATCGAAAATTAAATATACAACAAAAATAATAAACGAAAACTAAATCAAATAACGATTTTATAACAAAAATATCTTCAAACAACTTACTATACGTGACTAGTATAAAATTATGGCACATTTTATTTTCTACGAGTATTACCTAACATAACTACCTTAAATATGTTTAGCAATGATATAAAAAGTTTTCTAGATTTTGTTAATTGAGATTTTGCTTAGGTAGGCACCACATTGCATTATATTGCAATTACTTCAATTTGAATATTACCAATGTTAACTAATAACTTGACATAAATATTATTTTGGCACTTGTTATTGCTTCTGATACTCAGGCTTAGAATTTAACTACATTTCAAATTTAACCGTTAACGCATTTTAAAATACTGGTAGCGCACCATCCACGCGGTGGGGTCGAAATTGTCGAAATCGAGCGTGGGGATACGGGGAAGGAGAAGGGGCGTGGGGGGAGATTGTTGAAGAAGTGGGGGGGGGGAAGGGGGGGAGGGGGAGGGGGGGGGGGGGGGGATTGGGGCTTAACTGGCAGGGGGAATCCAGGGGGTAGCACGGGCTTGTGCGTGCGACGGCCGAACTTATTGGCGTGGTTATGTTCCCCGACTAGCTTATGCAGGGTGCCCATCTGAGTGTAAGCCTTGCACCCGCAGCCGCCCATGGTGCACCGCCAGCGCACGATCCCCGAGCGCATGGTGTGCGCGGCGTAAAAACTGCGCCCGCGCACCCATAACCGCGGCCGCCCGCCCGGACCCACGCATAACCGGATTTGTTCTGAAACACACCAAACATTGTAGTAACCATTGTTAACGCTTAACTTAGTCAATTGAAAGAAATAGGGATAGTGTTACTAAATATAAGACACTATGAGGTATATTAGAATTAGGAACCTGTTAAAATTCCAACTGAATTTATTGCAATATCATGAGAAAGAATGAATCAGATGTTTGGTCCTTAAAATCAAACTGATATAACTTAAAATCATATAAATTTACACTGACACATTGATCAAGCTTTAATAACCAGTTTTAACTAGTTCCGACGATGAATGCAAATACAATTTGATCTACAAACATTGTTAACATAATAACAATACTTAATTATACAACATTCCATTTATTTACAAGATAAATTATATGACACATATTGTCTAGCAAACATTTTTTGTCTTTCACTCAATGTCGATCGTTAGATTTCTAACGGAATGGCCAGGGGTCCAAATAATTGAACTAGATTTATAACCTATTGATCGAATAGCAACATATCTTAAAATTAAAATAGCTCGTATGAAATAAATGCTGATAAATAAAATAGTAATGATATTTCACCTATTATAGACAGATAGTTATAAAAACTCTAGCTCAATGTCATGTAACATACAAATAAATAAATTTAAATACAATTACACTAAATAAATACTATTACAATTGATTATAAAATATACTGCAATAGATTTACGCATTCAAAACACTCGGTAGATCACTTTAAAGGTAATCCTTTAGCTCCTACGACGAATGACTAGATCGTTGATAACTAAATATTTACTAAATACGAAGAGCGAGTGTAAATTAAAGCTTTAAATCGTCTTTTTAAGCTGCAATTAAAATTATAAGTAAAACTAAAATACATTAAATAATAAAACATTACGAAAATAGTACACATAATATATATACACAATATCTCGTCAAGACTAGAACGAAACTCCATTTAAAAAATCAATAATAACTAAGTTATCTCTCTCTAACCTCTCACTGAGCTGCCCTAGCCTATCTTCAGTCTTCATGCCTAAAATTCACAACGTCAATCCGAACAGACTACGGTGACTAGATCAATTCCCACAACCTTCCCAAACTCTTTCCTGTGCGTTACAAAATCAATAAATCAGTCAAAACAATCAGTCAACACACTTTACTAAACTTTTAACTAACGATATCTAAGCTTACTTAATGCTTCGTAAACGCTTAACTAAAGGTTTAACTTTAGTGATGTGTTTATTAGCCTGTGTGTGGTTCTAAATTATGTAATATTTACTATATCGAAACGTGATTCAAAAGGTCCTTGGTTCAGTTACATGCGAGGCAGAAATTTTAATTGAGTTTTTAATTTTTGTTGTCAGTCTGCGTGCGTTCTTGGCCTTGTGTGTTTTCCATGGCACCCACGACACATGGAATCCTAGTGTGGGACTACGAGTGTGTAGTGTATTATTTTTTTCATTAAAGCGAACTAAGCTCAAAGTTTGTACCGATGCAATGGTAGGTAATCAACCAAGTTCATCGCGTATTAGAATGACATAGCAGATAGTTGTAAAATTTCATCACCGCTTCCATCTGTATCTGGTGGTGACGGTCCGAGGGCCCTATGGTACATTAACCGATTTATCATGGGACGACATAATAACAACATTGTTTGTATGTATTGCACACACGAATAGTTAACTTAAAGTTGCTGCCGCTAACAAAGTTAAAATTTTAAGAAAATCTTATAACGGCAATGGCCAGACCTTTTGAAATATAAATCAGTGTCATTACCGTGTCGTTCAATAAAGAAGCGGCCATATTTTATGTATCGTGGCAGCGTTGACTTCTAGTACTCGATAAACTCACAAATTCAAATTGTCACTGAGCACACTTCAGTCCTCCTCAATGACAAGAAAGTTAAGAAGAGAATCAACGGTAAGGGCCGCTCATGTATTAAATACACACTTCCTAGATACTTATTATGTGAAATTTACAACACAACCAACGTGGACTTTCTCAAATACACTCGCAAGTACTTAGAACACAGAAATTCTTTACTGTTTTTTATTGACACAGAAAGTATGTCATGTAGTCCACCTTTAACTAGATATCGTTGTTCGTAGACATCTGTACCATCTTCAAATAGAAATGACTAGTTGCAATGGAACTCCGTCACAAATTATTCACACTGCTGTGAACGAAACAAACACCATTCAGACCGTAACACTATCGCTTGAAGCAATTCGATTTTACGACAGAGTTTAGTAAGAAACCGTAGATCTCTGTTAACGCTATAACTAATAATAGACTACCGTTATATTTTTATGTTCATATCAATCGCAACTGCCTG
>DWPA01001343.1:0-19043 GCA_018251375.1 Calpodes ethlius | reverse complement strand
CATAAGCTTACAATTTTTAACAATGAAGTATCATTGAATCTCGACCACTGAAAGAATAGTCGTATTTATTCGATAAATTTTTTTCATGGCTGTGGTCTTTGTGTAATGTAACCTTCGACTAGGCTCGAGTGTCTGTAATGAGAGGTATTAACACCGTATTCCAGTGCATGTACGGCGATAGCTACTTTATACGCTTCTGAATGAACCTAACGATATTTCCAGTTTATCACAAATGTTTTTATACATACAACTACACTAGCAGTCTGGTATATCTTATAGATTCACTAGTCAACACACAAATTTTAACAAACAGTTTTTTTAAACTACGTCTATCTTCTACTAAAGTGACAAGTTTGTATTTAGAGTGGAAGAAATGGCAGTTACAATCACGTAGATTTTCAGTATGTGACAAAATAATATTTTTATGAAATTTATTAGAGAATATAAATATTGCAAATTTACAAATTGCTTTTAAAATTAGCTTAATATAAGAATACATTAATTTTCCGCCAAAAATCATTCTTCAGCCTTAACATATGGTTTCATTTTTAAATTCTTTTATCGGTGTTATTTTTGAAGTCAAAGCTTTTATACTATAAATAATGAAGCTTTTACCGACCTGTTTCATTAGATATAACATAATATACACTTTTTGACAACTGTTTTTAAATGTATGATAAACTTCTAAATACTTGTTAAACTGCACTAATATGAACAAAAATAACTAAATATAGAAATTAGACAGGTACCTACCTATACATTGGCTTTCTTTCAATAATTCAGTTTTCAGAGTACCATATAAGAAAGCTTAAAAATTACAATAATATCAGAGATTATGTATTCATGATTTATAAATGTTAGCTAGCTAAATGTACTATATATAGCAGAGAAGTGTGCGAGGGTCCTAAGAAAATATTTCGCACCCTTATATTACGACACTGCAGACTCGGTTGACAGAGGTGGCGCATTCACTATCACTAACACCCCTTCACAGATGGGGCTACTGTATTTCACTAAATAGAAGATAGTTTGAGTTTTGGTGGGTAGATGTCGCTATGCTTTAACTTGAGGTAATTTACTGTACCTTAATAGATGAAACTTTAGCATACGCACTAAACCTAAAATCACACATAAATAAATATTTTAAACAATCAAAACTACCCATAATTATGTTTCAAAACAAGATTTGCGCAACGGGAATTTCTCATTGTGTTTGACCGTTACTTAATTACCTGTAATGGCGAATAGGCAATTGAAAAGAACCCTTTAAGGCGGCACAAACGCAAAAGTCGTAACTCGTTAAGTCAGGTACCGTAACTTCATAAGTTATAAAATCACCGTTTTCTTACAAAGCGATGCAATGTATCCAATTGTTTTCGTTTTATGACTCTCCAGTTATTTCAGTAACTAGTCAAACATACATCTGGTCAACGACAAACGATAAAAGTTTATTTTGATCAGTGTCCTTCACATTGTTTGAAGACATGAGCGCTGAGTCAGTTATCGTGATGACGATGTATCTAAATATAATGAATGCATTTTTAAAAACATTCAATTAAAGTCGGTGTAACTATTAGTAAATGAATACGCAATAAAGTTTAAATTAATTTACAAGTAATTAAAAATATAATTTGCATAATAATCGTACTGTATATAAATTATACGATTATGCTTAGTGTAGTTTTGACATTTTACAGTGCTGATTTTTTGTGTTTTTCATTATGTATGTCATCAGTGATTTTCCCTAGAAACTACTTTAATATTTTAAGCATTTTCAACTCTTCGTTAGTTTCTCTTTGACAGTGAGCAAAGTGTTTTATCTATAGTTATTGAGGAAAGGGTTGCGTGACAGGACAATGCCGTAATGTCGATACCTGCATCGCCAATGTCCTGCCTAGTTCCTCATTGTTGTTTGGTGGTTAATTGATGGTCAAAACAAAATTGTGTTTCGTACAATAAAAATGAATACTCTTCGTAGAATGTTCTTTCTAAAAAATCCATAATAAATTTAAAATATACCAATTTCCCACACAGTTGTTTCTGTTACTGTAATATTTGATTATTTATTTATTTAAGCTTTATTGAACATAATAAAAAATAATGCGGTACAAATGGCGAGGTTAATTCTCAAAGCATTCTTTACAGCTAACCAATGAATTGGTATTGAAATGCACGAAATATTATTGTATTACTTCAGGAAGATTACTATTTATTATTTAAAAACGACCTTACAAATTCAATTTTAAGACAAATAACGGCTTTTATCTAAATATCAAGCAACTAAATGACCTAACCTGTGCCGGCTATTAAATCTTATTTTAAAATTGCGACATCAACCAGTTCACTCTGTACCTTGTGGCTCTGCATAACCAGTTTTATTGGAAAGAAAATAAAGTACAGTTTTATATAATGAGGTACAAAATATACTAGCTTGTATCTTAAAAGCATTCTTATATGTACGAACTTAAGTGCTTCGCGTATCAATATTGTAAAACATGCGGCCTAACTATATGCCTCGATACAATGCAAGAAAATTTCACAACGTAAAACCATAAAACCATCAGACTATTGCCCAACCCTTTGAGGTGTAATAAATATTTCTGTCATTGCCCTAAGAATCTTATCGTATAGTAAACAATTTTGAATTCTATCTCCAGCAGGAACTGTTCAAATTCGCTCGTTGCTGAAAAACAAAAGAAATTGCTAAAGCACCTTTGTAAAAAGTTAACTGTGAAAGTAATTACAAACAAAGAAGGCTATAATCACAGGTATTACATGACAAAACGCAAAATCTTCTCAGTGTACTTTTGGTTGCAAAACTGTGCGTAGTACCTACATAATCATTTGTGTCTGATAGCGTGTTTAATGTTGATATTACATCGATTATTTTAATTAGGTGTGCTCAGATGGAGTTTTGATTCTAATATACCTGTTTTTAATTAGATTTTTATATGGACTACAAATAGTTTAGACCAGTACGATGGAATTTGCAACCAGGTGTGTTGATAGTGAAGACAGATCAATAAAGGGATAAAGGACATAAAATAAGCTGTATACATACAGGAGCTTCAGGTATAACAAAAACTATTTTATAACCAATACTGTGATGTAATCGTGTATTTTAATTGCTCGCGTTAGTGTTTCATTTAACCATAGCGACGGTTGCTAACGTTAGCGTCAACGACTACGGTCATGAGTCTTCATAACAGCTGATGTTTTGTACAATATTTTGTTTCTTGTTAATTTGTGTTTAAATTGGCGCGCTAAAATTGCCCATCTGTATAATTGCCATATTTAACGCGTAAATTAACGCGGTACTATTCAAGTGTGGCAGGAGACCGAGAATGTCATTAAACGAATGGTTTTTATGTAAATTCATTAACTAATTCAATTGTAATTAACCTACAGCTCATCATATCCAGAACACTCTCTACAACAAACTCTAGAACAAACTAGCATAAAGATGCAATGAAAATTTTATATTTATAGAGATTGTTTCATATTTGACTTACCGCATTTTTTTACCTACTAAAATAATATTATTATTTATTACATTCCTAACGTTTACTCATATACCTATTTATGGCTGTCAACTACTACAGGAAATATACCACTATGCAAATTACTGTTCGCGTAGTCAATTATATACAACATTTTTATACTTATCTTACTTCTAATACTTTAGTCTCTCACGATACAAAAATATTATATTGGGATATTCATCATTGAGGAAACCTTTTGAAATGTATTTCTGAATCTAAGATTAGTTGTATACAAAGAAAAATATTCGTCATAAGCCAACAGAGCGCGGATAATAATGCGTGCATTATCACGCGGAGGCCAAACCATTCGCATATATAATATATTTAAGTTTCCTTAAACAGCAACCCCACCTCAGTCTGATAACCGTATCAATTTAGTATGGCGCTTAGATATCAATAAAAGCATTTCTGAGGTTGCATTGCTGTAAACTGTCTCATAAAACATTTTATGGTCCATACGAACACACATTAAGCAGAGACACAAAACTATAAATCAATATTAATATCCGTTATAAACAAAACTCGCGGCAAGGGTTCGGCTGTGTAAATAATTTTATGACTTTTACAACCTTGAATTGTCTTTCGCGAATTTTATTGATGTACTAAATTAAATTTTGATCGATTTGATTTATGACTCCCTTGGGACATACGTAATGATGATTGTCAATTTTATCAGCAGTCAAGTATATAATTGGAATTAGATCGAAATTTAGGGTTTAAAATTGGGTTATTATGATACGCCTCTTTGGATGTAACGCATACAATCTTTGCAATGTTTCTCACTTCCCTTAAGGAAAACCCTATTGTTAATCTATGTTTAAACAATTAGTCAGTATTGATAGAGTTTTTTCTGGATCGTTCTCCAATATTACGAGAACATAGGATCACAGAGGTTTGTGCTTTTAATTCGATTCAATACGTTGGTGACCACGTGGCGAGCTTCCTTACATTTGCCTTAAACAACAAGTCGCTCAATGAAGTATTGGTTTGAAAGAACGAGTCCGAAATAATTTAGCGTTCGTAACAACTCATATATTTGACGACAATACTATCTTCTATGTACCGGGCTTACTACCCATGAATTCCATAAAGCATTCAAATTAAATAGTGGTTTTCACGCTATCATTAATATCTACCTACAGCTTAAGTTTACCAGAGATTAATCTTGGGTTTTTACAAATAAATACGAGATTTTATTTATATATTATATTTTATTTATTTCAGTGCAAACAAATACTTGTGACAACTTATATCAAAACGCTCTACAAATCACTTATGAAATGCTCTCCTAACTAATTAAGATAACTCCGCTGGAAGAGATTTTATTAGTAATATGTAAAACCTATATAGGTACCTACAAAATTTAGTGTAGCTACATTTTCTCTTATAATATGCATATGGATACATAATCTATTCGGTAAAAAGAAGTTATTTCATAAATAAACTTAACACGCTTTGTAAATTCTGTCACCGACGAATACTATACAGCAATAACAGGTTCACAAGCAAAGAAGGCATTGGGTATCCAAATAGGTATTATATCAATTTCATACTTGACACATATAACTATGAATTATTGAAAATGTTAAACAATTTTATGTGACTTTTACCTCAGTTCTCAAAATATTACTTAGTTGTACAAAATGAATAACTAATCATGTAAATCGTTATACCAAAGTGTGATTTCAACAGTCCCTAGATGTTCCTATTGCGGACAGTATCATAAAAACAGTTTTATGACCGGCTGTGGGTGTAATCGATAGTGTTGATGCTGCATTTAATTGTTAAAGAATGGTTACGTTACTATCGATTAATATTTATACCTGAGACTACCTTATTGAACAAGCCATAAACCTACATATGAGATTTATCTAGTTCATAGTTAAACCAGGCTTTTATAAACGGTGCGTTAGTCATGATATTGGTAAACTAAAGTTAACTAATCCAAGAGTATTTTATTTATGCTACAAAATATACCTGTTACTTACTAGTACTTACTGGGTATATGAAAAAAAAAACTATTTGTATTAAGTTATGTAAGGTATCTAAATTTAATTGAACCATTTAGGCTTTTTTAGGATTTGATATTTCATAGCTAATAAGGACTTATGATTTTCGATATATATATTTCAATATTTTAACTTATACCTACAAATGTACATATACGTGTATGTATTAAGTATATACTATATTTATATATATATACACACATATGTATAAGATAAAATATTGATACTTCAATATTACTTACTATATGTACTCTTGAAACATAATAAAAACGATATACTCGGCCCAAAATAGTTGTAGCTGTAGTGACTCCGAACTCCACGTAGCTACTTACTAGTTTCCCTATTATCCTTACCAAACGACAGAGTCGGCGGAAGCCAATTTAAAGTTAGCGACAAACTGGTTAAAAAGCAAAAGTTCCTTTTCAACTTTACCCGTCTTACCAGCAGGCCTTTTATTTTTGCTTATTTTACAACCAGTCCTTTATGAGGTCCGGCTGTGATGTGAACCTTACAGCGCACTATTAGGTACTTACGTATATTTTCTTTTATATTAGGTACCTGGTAGTAGAAATACTCTCGTAAAGTTTAAGCCCTAGCTTTGTAACGAACAATCTTCTGTTCCTACAATAACAGAAAATGCTGAACAGCAGTAGTGCTTATTTTAAGTGCCTTTTTATATGTTATTTGATGGCACTCCTATTACACGTGAGCAGGCTGTGGTAGACACCGTATGTTACTTCACATACTTACATCAAACCATACAGTTTTAGGAATTCTTATATTTTTCTACCCATGGTGAGTATTAGTCATAACTCATCGCATGTACTTCATGAAGTACGTACTAGGTAACTCACAATTTTCGGAAATATAATTGAAGGAAGGTACTAAGGTATGGAAAACCTGTTATTTCTTTACCTCAGCTTCAAAATTCGTAAAATATTGCTATTCCTCTAGTAGTATATAAAAGCCTTTATACTTTATTAAACCTTAAGGAATTTTGCGCATTTATTTTTTTATACAATAAAATGTACCAAATAAAAGTACCTTTACTACGTTACATCTCTTACAGGCAATACAATAACTAACTCTATTACAAGTATATAATGTAAAAATATTTAAATAAGGGTATTTCTATAATATCTACTTAAGTAAACTAATGTTTTAAGTACGTAGCTGGAACGAATGTTAAATTACTTGCTAAGCTCCGCCAGCTACTTTCCTAGAGTAATCAAAGTTAAATATTCAGCGCGCGAAACAATTTAAGCAGGGTGATTGTAGAAAATTGGAAAACTTCTTAGACAGATAACGGTGCACGTGCCCGTCAGGAACGGCATTAATTAGTGGCCCTTATTGCATTTACGCTAAACAAAAATTAACCAGTTCCTGAGTCTATGTAGTTTCATAGTACATTATCTTCTGCAAAAACCCAATAAAAGCTTAGTATGGTAAGACAATAACTCAATATGAATAGTCTAAGAGAATACAGTAACATTCCTTTTTTATTTATTAAAACTACTGAAGAATATTAGTGGTATCAGTATATATTTTTTTTATTTCGTTTTGATACTGAACTGTTAGGTATGTATGATAAATACATATATAAATAGGTATAGTTTTAGATACATAATATATTAACCTTAATTTTACAATATATAATGATTATTGAAAATTTTCTGCTATTACGAGAAATTTAGTTACTCTTTACCTAGTTACCCTACACCAAAGTGAAGTCAAGCAGAGCACTTGTCCACTAGTCCTTTTGTATTGAAAATTAATAAATAAGTGAATTTTACAGGTAAGGTACAATAGTCAGATTAAACAAACTAGACAAAACTAATAAGCTTGACAAATATAAATGTTTCAATATTAATATTTACCTAGTCTGCAAACTAATAAAACACCTACCTACTAATTTTAGATTCGTAAAATCGTCCATATAGAGTCAAAGAGCAGAAAATGATAAAAAATAGGAACGTTATGAGTTTCATTCGTTATTGAATGAAATTCCCAAGCTTCATTGCTCTATCGTAGACAAACAAGAAGCTTCAGCTATTCTTTAAGTCATATGTAATGAATTCTTCATTTAAGAAATTCTACCAAAAGAAATGTACTTTACTACATTTTAATTAAAATATTGTATAAATAGGTGCATACGTACCAATGTATACGTATGTAAGTTCATAGGTAATTCTATGGTTAAATTATGAGTTCGTACCCTCGAAGAGCCTTGTCGAGTGGATAGACTAGACCGAGTTGCCGCTGCGAGTCGGGACATGATAAGCTCTCAACGAAGTTTCAATTACGCTGACTGTAATTAAGTGCCGGCATTAACGCTGTGGAACTTCACTCCCATTGAATGGATACACTTTTATCGCTTATGGAATCTTCTTCATTTTTGAAACCCTTTAAAAACCTTAACCCCATTCTAGGAAATTTAAATTCAATTTACATTGGAATTTCAATAGTAAAGAAACAGAAGCTTATGCCTAATTTACTTAAAAGATTCAGATAATTGACCTGGATTTTTAGAACACGGATTTTGTATAGCTAAATTTATGTATTACTTACTCGTATATATATGAGTAAATCGGAATTGATAAGTTACTTGGCTTATTTACTATGTAAAATAGATTAGTACTTGACACGCTTTCCCTTGAAAATCAATCATTTTTATAGGCAAATTATTTACCATATTTCCTTATCATAATTAATAATATTATTATGTTATATCGCCTTTTACACAATTTGTTTGGCCCATTTAATTAATGTACGAAATACATTGTATCAATTTCAATTTAGCGTACTTTCATCCAAACATGAAACAAAACGATAAATCGATTATCAAAAAATTAATATACATAAAATTTAATAAACAAATAATAAATTTTACGGTCCCTGAAGGACGCCCAACGTGGTAGCGGCAATAAAAACTCGTATTGACAAATCAGACAGCGTCGTTGTCATGTGCGAGAAATCAGAAACCACCCGCTATACGTTTTGTGATTGGGCCGCATTTTCCCTTAAAGTTATTGCTTAATTACGTGTGTAAGTCTCATAAAACACAGAATCTATACACCTATAACGGGAATACACGTACATACTAGGGTTACTTCAAAGAAGGTTTTAATTAAAATAACGGAATGTCCTGTCGAAACGTCTAGTGTGTAATACATTTTTCGTGGACTCATGCTACATTCTTAGGTCATCAGGCTCATAACCGCAATTAATAACCTTAAGTAATTTATTAATGACATGCGTGTAGGTAGTCAATTACATTACTGACTACTTAGTAGAAATTAATTGTAGTACAATCAGAAAAATTAACTATTGAAAAACAGGATTGAGAAATTATATTTTTAATATTTAGCAACTGCATAACACTTCATAAAAACTTAAATCGATTATCGTAATCGATATGTAAATGTACGTAGTTGTTTAAGCATGTCGAAAGATTTTATCTTCAATTGAGAACGATGAAGTGTTTTGGTTAAGGGTCAAAATGGATACCTTCGTCATGTACTGGCTTTTCGTGTTGGACCTACACAGCATTTCAAATTTTATGTTATAATCAATAGTGTCTACCACGTGCTTTCTTCTATTACTTTATTCCATTTCACACATAAAATCTTAAGTTATTAAGTTGATACCCGTTTATATCAATTATAAATTCGTCTTGCTAGGTTTTTATGGTACACGATGATCGATAAATTAGTTTTTAATCATTGTATTTTCGTAATAGTTTCGGAATATTCGAGTCAGTTAATGATTGCACAGGGTAAGTTTCCCCTTAATTTAGACTCACGCCTAAGTTTCGAATGTAAATCGGTTGGATTGCGCCCGGCGTCATATGTTTCTGACAGCTTTTAAAATACGTTCACGATATATACTCCTGTTCCTTTATTGTTTAGGTTATTTACGGGAAGGACCTTTAGATGTACTCTTGTAATGACGGTTACCTGAGCTTCGAGAACGTTAAAATGTACCTTAGTTTAGTATTTTAAATACTACCTACATGAATTGTGTTGATTTTCAATGTACATTGATCTCTTGGACTATAACAAAATTATATAAAACTATGCCTCAAAAGATATTGAAAACTTGAAAATTATCGTCTAAAATATTATTTAAATAAAAAACGGAGAATTTGATAATACATACCATGTGTGTAGATATTTTCTTGATTTCGATCAAATGAAATATTATTCACTAATTAACCATTAATTTCAACATTATCCTCTTGAAAGATCCCAAGGTTCAAACTGGACTAAGAAGTGTTAAAAATAACATTAAACGCCCACGGCGTAGCTAAGATATTTATTTTTTATACCAGTGACAATGATTTACATAAGAAACGACATTGTCTACAAAGATTTGTATGAAGCTTTTTAAATTTATGACGCAATAAGGAAGTGCTGAGACCAAGCATATTTTGACGAAAGGATTGAATGGTTCATTATACTATGTTCTTTGTTGCTTTTTTAGGGTTTTTGTGATGTTCAAGTTTATGTCAATCCGCTATTGTTGTCACGACCTATTGTTTTTCTTCTGTATTTTATTACATGTTTTCATAATTTTTAAAATACTACTTTTGTTTAGTACGACTTTGAAACTCGGAATTTTAGTGTCAACTTATCTAGGTTCAAAAATATTTTACTTAGAGAAATGTGTTGAAATTTGAACATAAATATCAAACAGGTGCAACGGTCACGATTGGTTTTTGTTACTTTATTATTTTGATACTTCTTTAAAAAGCTGAACACAAAAGTGGGAAGCCGCCATTGTGAACATGGAAACACATTTGATTTGAGAGCCGACGGGTTGGATGGGGCGTCCGATAATGGGATTGTGGGACAAGGCTCCTCCCGTAACAGGTATAAATGTGGGAAGGTTTTCTTTATTAGTTAATAATAATAAATCTACAGGATGAATCTTTAATAATGCACTTATCCAGCGAGTAGGTACGTGATATGAAAATTGCTCGTCGCCACGTCGAGCCCACGTCCATTTGCGAGCGGCATGGCAATTGCATCCGCATCGCATGCATTGCCTGCATTAAAATTCTTTATATATAAAACAATATACATGTCTATATGTGGATATACCTAAACTTTGTTATCCAATATTTTCTGATACAGATTGCGGAAATTAAAAGCAATGTATTGCATTGATTTATTGGGATTCAAAATGGATTTTAAAACTACACATAAAATATTACTGAGTATTTTATTTTTGAGATTAAATATAAATTTTTAGATTATATAAAGTAAAAACGTTGATTTAGTTGCAATAATAATGTTTACATTAGGTACATATTAGTCTCTTACATTATATAATTTTGCTATAACGGCCTAAAATTTAGTTAATGCATACTACATAAAGATTTTACTACATAAATTTAATTAAAAGATATTAATTTTTCTTTCATGTTTCTCCAACATTCCGCACTGAGCAGCATGATGGAGAATAACGTAGGCCTCCTTAATTAGCAGGAGAAGCCCGTTCCCTATACATTGTCATTAATGGATAGAAGCTAAATTTCTTCAACATTCAAATTATTATATACCTCTGTTTTATATTAAGCCCAATACAAGTGAAGTCGAGGGCCAAAGTGATCAGTATCATATTTCAGTCCATTACGTCTGATTGTGAACGCTGACTGCATTGATTAAGGAAGGTCGACCGTCCGCCACTCACACGATTCCACTCGTTATGTTTTAACCATCGGTCTGGTTCTTGGTTCTCATGAAATTGTAATTTTTAATCGATTACAGTGCATGGCATACCAAGTTTGCAAGGAAAAATAAGGACGAAAAGGTGACTCTCAAGTCTATTTATGGTTCGGCCCATATATTAATCACTATCAGTGTCTGTTAAATTAATTATTGTATCTCTTACAGTTAGTACAAATCGCTTGAGATTTTTAATTTAATGACGGAACCAAAACTAGATTTTGAAGAAAATTAAATTACTTTCTATGTATAATTTAACAAAATAAATGAAAGTTATTGAAGTATAAATTTGTATATTCAGTATATCACGGTCACATATATGTCCTAGTTAGTTAATTAGCGCGCTAACAAGGCTACTGCGCACATGTGGCTATCAGTTTAACGCACTAATTAACCAATTAATGAACACATATATTAATGCGTAGTAAAATTTGTAACTCTATTCATGTAGTAAAAATTTTAATGCGTTAATTAAGGCGCATTAGGTTGTTAACAATAACGTTAGCACGGGTGTGGCAGGGTCATTACAAAAGCAAGTGAAAAGTATAACGCTTCCAAATGATTTGCTTAAGTAACGAATTTTATTTGGTTTTCCGAATAAATTCATATGAAGAAGTAGAGGAGCAAGATTGAATTTGCTCCGCTTCCGTGACTCCAGATGTTACCTAACTAAATCTAAGTGAAACTAAATTGAAAATTTTATACAATGTAAGCGCTTCTGCAGCCACCCCCGGAGAAGTGAGACTTAAACAATAAAACCTTTAGTTTTTTAAGCGAAATGTGTCAATTTTATTGTCGGAATTAAAATTATATTTTATTCATTATGTTTGCAATAAAAAACCTATTATTAATTCTATTACTTTAGGTGGTACTACGTTAGGTATTCATCAAATAGATAACATAAAATATATCATCTACATATACATAAAATATATATATTTGATGATATACACGTCACAGCAACATAATATATCCAAAAATTAGCACCACTCCATTTATATAAATCTAGGACTAACTATACACGCCTAGACACTTGTTTTAATCTTTCATTTGTTTATTTCAACGCTCGGTTTAAGTGTATTTTAGTGCAGAGTTTAATCCAATGAATATTCATTTTCAAAGTTTGCCAGACGGTCAATCGGAGTTACATGTGCACTATAGACACATATGTATCTAAATGAATGCAGTTTATCCATCGACGGAAGCTCTCGCCGCTCCGAGATCCGACTCTCATTGTGATGCAAATGTGTCCGTTGTCTGCCTCCAAATTACCCCTTCGGTCAAGCGGGAATTACCGATGACCAGCAATTTGAACCCTCCCTTTTAAAACCGTACCTAGCGGGGTACTAACGAATGCAATACGAATTCCACCTTTAATATTACACATTAATAACCACAGTCGCTTGCAGACTAAAGGCAGGGTCGGACTCGGCATATTTCATAAGATATAACGTTAGGAGAGTCGCTAATGTGGTATAGTAGTATGGAGTGTAGGAATGACGCAGCAATTGTGCGGACAATAATTATGGGGCATTGCGTCACATTATAGCGGATCATAACCAGACAGGGATAATATCTTGCGATTTTGTTAATGGATGTTGTACCCAAGTGTCTAGTGCCCTAACGGAGCTTAGATACGTATGGCGATAGCGACTAAATTTATGAGTAATAATATCCGTAATCATTTTACTGTTAAGGTTAAAATGTTATTTCTATGTAGTACCATACACCGTACTAAAATATAGGTATATTTATATCTATATGGTGAGATGTAACATGACGTCGTAAAAAGAACCAGTTTTCTTTAATATATTAATGTATTTCAACTTTCTTTTGAATACATTTCGCGGACAGTAAAAATATTGTTATTTATGAAACTAGTTTTTTTATCTGGTTTTACAATTCGAGATATACTCTTCATGGTGATTCATTTCAATTGCGGTTATATTTCTTTTATTCGGGTAACACATTGTTAATAGCTACGTTTACAAATGCATTGTAAAACGTAATTATTAAAGCTCTTTATGTTGAATAAACCATAAATAATTCACATACTTCATGTGTTTACACGAAACATATCACGCGTTACTGAAACTACTAGTTCTTATAAATTTCTTACTCTGTTCGGTAAGGTTAAGAGGGAATTTCCTCACAAGAAATAGTTATTTTATGACTCCCTTAGTAAATGGTGCATAAACGTTTCTAGATAATGTACACGTATTGCGGGATCTTTTCGTACTAGTATCTATATAACTAAAGATAAAACGGAAGCAAAACGACGTGTTTAACCCAGACGTTCTCCCCTGGGCCCAGCTTCCTCGCAATTTCACAAAACGCCATATATACGTACCGGCCATTTTCTATATACTAAGCAGCATAACCTAACCGATTTAAAATGATCCCTCGTTCTCTACATGATCACGTTTTAAAGTACGAGAAGACAAGGCCGTGTTAATCTGGAGAGTGTTCACAAAAGGATAGTCGAGTTCTAAGACTGGAATAACTAGACTGTCTAGGAACTAAATTAAAATACTACATGCTGACTCAGGATATGAAGTTTCTACCGACGCGTTTGGTACCTCTAGATTACATCTGGAGAACCTACCTAAGAGTACCTACTACAGAATACTATAAGAAAAGTTTGAATTTGGTTGTTGTGACAAATACTGAGTTACTGGTTTATATTTATAGGTTACGAGCTTCAACCTCAACTTTTGGCTCGTTTCCAATTGGTCATTTATAAAAAGCATTAAACATTTAACCGAGCCGCAAAATAAATCTGACGCTTATACATTATCGTTATCCCTATGAACAAAAAATAAATACTTTAAGTGTAATGCATCGAAAATTTCAAACAAATACGATCTTACATGCAGCACTTTAATAGATTTAAACACCTTGAACTAGCAAATAATATTCACACTAGTATTGAAAGTATTAGATGGATTCTAAAACACACCCAGTATCGCCATTGAGATAAAAGAAACCATTTGAAATGACCTCGTATAGCTCATTTGAATTTATAAGCTATCCAATTGTAATGACCTTCCGCGGCTCCCGCGCCTTTAGAGCGACCAGTAAACATAAGCGTAGATCAATGAAAACTCACAGACCAAGAGTAGATGGTTGTAAAGATTCTTTCTATACGGACAAACTGCGGGCGGTATTATTTAAGCGGGCCATATCGATTTATTTCGTCCAAAACTGCCGCAATTATGACATTAATTCGGTTAATATTGCCCATAAAATATCCATCTAAGACGTTACAATCGAATAACTTTATTCGTTTCTGTGCCGCGTGAAAAAATACATTGCTGTCGATCGATATAGTTTTTTTATCCTGGACATGAGAGAACGTATGCAAGGTGTGGGAATACCGACTTACAAGACTATACATGGATCCTGTACGGTTGGTCAGAGAGAGATAAATTCATCGGTACCTATACCTACGTTGAGCTCTCGCCTCAAACTTTTCAAGCCGGCTTTCCATACAGGTATACAATAGCGTCAACGTAGGAGATTTCAACCAGTACCAGTTATGTAGATTACGAAGCAATAAGTTTAGTATTTAAAGCTCTGAACATTCTATATCGGATGGGTGATTATTTTTGTGGTTTAATTCGCAATCGAGTAGCAGGTTATCGCGGTACTTTTGTTACCACGCACAACGTTTTAGTGAGACATATCTTAATAAATTGCAGTGTTTAGTGGTAGTTAGAACCATTCGATAATTGTTAATACACAAAATCTAGACTTTAGTATATTAAAGACAAAGTTATGTAACCTTTATCATAAGGCTTTTAATGTGATTCATTAATTAGTACACGGTTTATAATAATATTATTTAATTACTTTGTAACTATATATCTACAAGGTATGCTGTATGTGAATTTTCTCTTTGAACTTTGAACTAATGAATACAGCTCACCTGATACATCTACCTACAAACTTATATTTTCGCTAACAAAGTCAATATTTATGTAAAATGCACCCGAAAAACCGGACAGGCGGGTCTAAAGCCACGTTATATTTTCTATACTTATGAGTTGATTTAACATTGCTAATTAACTTGCAAATTCTAAGTAACAGTGATAGATTTTGTTTAAAATCCATCATTAACATGTTTTATTTTTTCATTTCCAACACCAATAACAGGAGATTTGATTTAAGCCAAAATTAGCAGCTTAATAAACAAACAGAGTGTTAAATCTAAAAATTTTCTGTGCATACCTAGGTACAAGGTATTTGAATATATCATTAATATTCAATTATAATTATATATTTTATTACTATATATTGTGATTTTACTTGATTGCGTCGCTCGAATACTTTGAAGTTCAAGTTTAAATTAATTAATACTTACAATTAACTTTGATGAAAAAAAACTTCAAGAGGTGATGTTGTTGTACACGTGTAAATATCATATAGTTTACTAATGACGCATATCTTGACTGTATGTATTTATTTTACTTGTATTTTTCTGACTCAGACAACACCACTGTCATTGACAACTTCGGTAATTAATTACGTAAGATATTTCACATCACTGTGGGCTCATTAAGACATTACATACCAACCCAAGCAATCCAGAGTGGGCGGTTCGATTTATGGCAGATGTTACATCTGATAAGTTAATGCCTGACTGCAATCCCACCGGAT
The DNA here is from genome assembly GCA_018251375.1 of Calpodes ethlius. Lineage (NCBI taxonomy): Eukaryota > Metazoa > Arthropoda > Insecta > Lepidoptera > Hesperiidae > Calpodes > Calpodes ethlius. The sequence continues at coordinate 3,104 of DWPA01001343.1, read as the reverse complement.
GGTAACTGGCAATGAAGTCTACGGTAAGCGCATTTATTTACCTATTCACTCTTTTTTAATATTGCGTTATTTATGTTTCAAGAAAGTAGATAAAAATGTTCGTAGTTCAACTGCAGTAGAACTTATAGGTATACCTAATTACTATTATAAGGATTCTTTTCATGTCAAATGGATCTTTTTTTTTAATTCACTGATTCGAAATTCAAAATAAACAGATTATATAATAATATTTTACTAAAGACTCTTAATTTCTTCGATTATAATACGAGTACAGTTAATGTAGTCGCGGTACCAACTAATACGTCGGTAATGTTTACGAAATCGGCGACCGGTATGAGATAAAGAGACCATTAGCTGAGAAGGCACGAGAAAGGGCTGAATTTGTGGCGGACACGGACTCATTAACTGACAATCTCTTTAAATCACTTGTAGATCCTCCCAGGGGACCTCCCGGCTTATTACGGAGGGTGCGTTGGAACGCTCCAAGGGTATTAAGAAATTTTAGCTCCTCTATTATGGAGGTCATGCCTAACTCACCTTCCTTGTAGATCCTTCCACTTGTTATCCTATGCTGATTACGTATATCCCTCATTATTCCATCAAGTAAAACACCAAATTGTTTTACGAAATACGTATATATGAAATGAATGAATGAACTTTTAATACATAATAATGAATAGGACTCGACGAACTTATCTGGGTTAATGGGTATGGGTTATTCAAAAAATTGCATAAATACGAAAAAGTAAGTAGCTTTTACGGTTTTTAATAAATGTGCTTCTTTGGTGATTACTGGTATACCATCGTGATAAATATAGGTACTAATACAATTATTTTTGATTCAAATTCTTGAGGTTATTATTGCATCAATCACATTTGTTGAATACAAGTTATTATTTGAGCTCTACTTGATCTAACAAGTAACTACTATAGTAAGCATATATTCTTTTACTGAGAAGCCAATTAAAACAGGATTTGTATATTCAAAGCAATAATATTTGTGATGTAAAAATATGGTCCTAGTTTAAAGATGAATGAATTAATTCGCAGTAAGCATAATTTACGTAGATAACTTTCTAACTTTGAACTAAAACCACATTTTAAAAACTGGGGGTGATATCAATTTTTTTGATTAATTTAATCTCAAAAATACATTTTACTGTGTGGCTTGTATGTTTATTAGTTCAGTACCATACATAGTTACATACAATATTAAAGTAGGTAACGTTAACTCCCCCGATGAAATAAATATTCATCTGCTATATTATTGCCGCGTAACATAGAGGCTTTATGCGTATTCATTGGTTTTGTTATACCATAACTTTTCATATTATCTTGAGATAGGGTTAGGCTGGGATATTTCTTATTCCAGATATATTATTGATTCGTACTCTTATTTGATTTGCGTTTATTTTATGGTTATAGTGGCATTTAATTAAGAGTACACATTCTGATCACGTTTCAAAGCTTTTCTCTCACTTTCATTTTAAAATACGATAAATAAATACTTTTATGAAGAATTAAACTTGAAAACAAAATAGATTTAAAATTATCCTTAAAGTCATTATTTGTTTTAAATCAGTAGCTGCAAAGTAATAAACATTTAAATAAAGAGTACCACAGTAATTTAGGCGATAAACTCGTGTGTATCATATTTTATGTCTGTGAATTTTATCTCAGTTCCCCAGCGCGTAAACACGGAGAATATTTTCCGTTGCATTGTGTACATTTGAGCTATAGTCAACTTTGTGTAGAAGTGATACGCGACGGTTTTAAAACGGCAAAGTTAGGCGACGTTGGTTCGTAGTCGCAAATTGTGAATATTACAGGCAAACATAGGGTGCCGCGCAATGTCCTATACGTACCTATGAAGCTTCATTTCATGACGTTGGCTGGCGTGCTATGTACCTATTTATACATATCTGTGCTATAGAATATTTTTCCGCTTGCAAATTTTAAATATTTGAACTAATTAGACCGTAGACGTTATGTGTAGGTACCTAATTCTTAGACCCAGTCTGTTTCAACGAACATTTACTTATATTTTCAATCATACATCAGACGTTATTAACATCAACAACGCCTTATATTTTCCATAACGGATCCCTAAGGCCCTGTTATTTCACTTGAAACTTCTGTTAACAATTCGTTTAACGTTTTGTACAAAGAGCTTGCTTTTCAGTGATACGAGGCAATGAAACGTCACGTTCCACATTACACTGTTTAAGATCTTCACCCACTTCAGAGTTATACTTCTATGATTTTCTCTTATTCCCAAGCATACTTTTTGTCTCAATTCAGCTTTAATTTGTTCTAAACTTTGATTATCTACGACCATTATCTGATGTACACATTCAATAGTCTTCCGATATTTTATTCATATTGATGATTGCTATTTCTATATTGATAATATACTCCAAATAGAACGTTTTTTGTATACATTTTTGCATTATGCGCTCATCTCTACCATCCAATACACAAGTTATTATTCAACGGCCATTATACTTGATCCGCCCAACTCGGTACACTGTCTGCTCTTCCGACATGCGTGAATACTAACTGCCTGATTTAGATTTTTCAACAAAGCCAACGACATCCAAGTTCCGCTGATCGATCCGGCATTCCCGGCCCCTCAGTTCCGGTCGCAGTTCGGACCCGTTTTTAAAATCCCTTACTTAAAACTGTCCAATCTAAATGTACACCTATTCCGCGCAGGACGGCTAAGGAAATCGCACAGTTGCAGGTCTCGTTGAACTGGTTGTGTTATCTCCAGCAGGTAAGAGAAGGCTAATTGTGTATTCTTTCCTCGCTTCCAGCATCCTTAATCCGCCCTCTCACTCCACCCCCTGCCCCCTAGACATCCCAACTAGGCGGAAAGTTTTAAATGCAAATTTATACAATGGAAATATATGACACCGATTAAAAGTGTCAATGTTGTGTGACAGTCATGTATTGCTGTTTTTCATTTACGTAGGCTATTTTATATATCACTCTACGTACGTGTGTCTACGCATTTTTATTAAATACTAGTAATTCATATCAAGCTAGATTAAGTCAAATAAGTTAAATGAATAGGTATATTAGTCCAAAGGTTTAAACGAAAT
>DWPA01001342.1:0-19045 GCA_018251375.1 Calpodes ethlius | reverse complement strand
CGCGTTCCGCGTGCCGTATTTATGCCTGTTCACCGCCGCTGCAGGCCCCCGCACGCGAGCTTTGTTTATCTTTACTTTTCCCGGCGCGGAGCGGGAGCGGGGGGCCGCGGCGCGGGGGGCCGCCGCCCGCCAGTCTCCGCGGGCACGTGCCGTCCGACTTTCACTCCGCTCCGCCGGTCGCGTTACGCACAGAATAAAAAGTTGACAATTTTAATTTTCACCGAACTATTTTACAGTTGACAAATACCCCCATCCGCTAGAGTCAGTTCGAACCCTGAATGGCAACGATGACAAATTTGCGCCCTTCGGTCCCGCAACCCGGCGGCTCGTGTCGTAAGTAATCGACCGAGTTGAGCGACTGCGGGCGCGGTCGGCAGCCGAATGCGTGACCGCTAGTGGCAAAGATTCTTGAGCGCCTCCGTTCTTCGAAGGGCACGTTAAGCCGACGGGTCCGAGAGATATCTTCAGATAAATCCAACGATATCCTAGTTCCGGGCGGTATCGGTAAAGAGAAGGTCGACTTCCAGGACATACCTTGCGTTAAATAAGACCGGTGATCGTGGAAAGTATACTCTGTTAACCGACTACGCACATCCGGTGTCGCACATCGCAGTATAGTTGTGAACGTTAGGGGGCTACGTAATTGGCCAAGACACACAGTTATTCTTCAAATGCTTATACGGTTTCTTTTTTCAATGATTAGCATCTACTTATCAGGTAGACCAGAGAATAAACATTAATTTGTCACATATAAATATTTACCGCCGGGAATCGAACCCGGCTTCCTGGGTTCGCAGGCCAAGTTCCACCCGACTAGGTTACAGGGTCATCGAGAGCGTAAGTCCTACGATAGCACGTCGCGTGGGTCTTCCGGATGCCTCGATCCGGCTGTTTCCAGAGTTCCTACCGTAACGGAGAACCATTAAGGATAGCATGCCATGCGGGATATCGAAATACCGCCCACCGTCCGTGACAGACCGAGCGGGCGAGTCAAGGGAGCATCGGCATTCTTTCCAGTCCTATCCCGGAGACCACGAGGACCGCCGTGGTGCACCACCGACGGGCTTATTAAAACAATTACGCGACGTGACCACAGTCGAAAGGTACACAAATAAAAAATATGTTATATGAATATTTTAATTTACAGTACGGAACACTTACAATTATTTTACACGATATACACGATCCTGATAATCGAACAATCTTGCACCGACCGCGGACCGCACGAGCCGCGGCCCGGCGACGGTCCCACCGGGGACGGCTCGCCTCCGTCGCAGCTCGTCCTCTACTCACATATTTTTCAATCCGAGACAAACGAGTAGTCAAACCACATCTGTTAGCAACGATTTGGCTTACATCGAACAAAATTAAAAATTAAAAAAGTTTACACCGACGGTGGCGTGCGGTACTGAAGTCGGATGTTACGTGACGGCTCGTGGCGGCTCGTGGCGGACGACGTCGCGGCACGCCGGAGGGCCCGGAGAGCCGATCGCCGCGCACGAGAAAGTATGCAGTTACGTATTTAGCATCCTTAAAAATATAATACATATTTCGACACAATCGCAACTGACACTGCGCCGAGATTCCACCCGAGGTGCGCGAGGTGGCGAGGCGGTGCGCGAGGATAATCTACCGATGGAATTACATCTTTACCGGAGTCGCGCGCACCGCGGCCGCGGACCGTAACCCTGGTGACTTTTTCCTCGTCACGCCGTCCCGCTGCCTCGCCCGCCTCCGCTGGACTCCCTCACCGTTCTACATACATTGAACTCGTACGATCACTACGAGAGATACGTTTTTAGTTTAAATGTCTTAATACAATATTCCGGAACAAAACATGCGAAGCTATCGGCCACTGACAACGTAATCCGATAAAATGAAACCTACTAATATTATTATTACAGATCTACGAAAAATACATACATACACTAATTACGTAATTAGCTACGTGCACTGTACATGCAGCGGACGCTCCCGGCCCAGGGCGGCTGGACGTAGCGCTACGTCACGGTAGGCACCACGTCATCACAGGAGGAGCCCTCGCAGCGGGCATCCCGCTCGCCACCACTGGTCTCACGGTGCTACGCCATTTTATGAAGCGGTGTCGGTAACATAAGATCGCAGGTTGAAACTCGTGATAGGATTTCGAAGTGGAATTTAGACAGGAAACATTTTTTAACGAGTTAAACATTATGTTACGTCACAGTGCGAGACCGGCGCTGGGGCGGCGAGCGGGGCGCCGCTGCCGGTCCGGCCGCCTGGACGAGGTCGTCCGTTGCGGACTTCAATCTATATACATTATCGAATCTGCACCATTGGCCGGTCGCCGGTCGCCGGTCGCAGGCCGCAGGCCACAGGCCGCGAGCTGCGACGGTCGTGTCGCTTAAATAGTAAAAACATCGAACATGGCTCGGGAGCTCACCTCCCTTATACACCCATTCGCTACTAAATTAGCTAGTCTCTTAACATATTATTGAACGACGGTGACGCGACCACCGCCACCGGTCGACCACGTGGGCCGTCTCTACGAAGCTGCTACGCTTTGAATCGATCCATTTTGACTGTTCCGTACTCGGAACAGTAAATATATTTGATACTAAACCTCACCTACGAAGTAGGACGTCACGCTAGTATGTCACCCGGGGAACGATGCCCACCCTCGCACCCTATCTAACATTTTTGAAACCTCACTCTTCGAAGTATAGATGAAAACGATAAAAAAACACTACATTATTACATTACTCGTGTTACACGACTTTTGTACTTATTGGTACACGCGGCTCGACGAAAACGAACCGTTTCATAATATACACTAGGCAACCGAGGGCTCCACCAGGGTCCCGCACAACGGATGAACTAACGGGCTCTCACCCGGTCACTCTCCGTGCTCCACGTGTTAACCGCGTGGGTATATTTTTTTAAACCGGCTACACTTAGACTCGGTGCATCGGACCCCGCGGGCTACATGACCCCGCAGCGGGCGAAAGGTGGACGTCAGTCTCCGGATGTCATACGTAAGCGACGACCGTGCACAGTATTGCTTACGGTCTCGGTACACGCGAATGCGGGCAACGCTGTACAACGGTTATCATTAAAACGAAGTAACAATTAACAGCTAGGCGGCGTCATCACTGAAGCCCGCCGAGACGTCCAGGCGGTTCCGTCTAGCCGTACCCGGCGGGGCGGCCCGGAGTACTCGTGCTGCCGGTGCTTGTCGTGACGTATCGACGATAACCCTAGAGGGGCGCGACGGCGGCGGCCGGGCGCCCTCCGCCGACCGCGGCGCGGCCCGAGCGGCGACTACTCCCGCAGTGCTGGATCCCCGGCGAGCGCGCCGCCCCTGCAAACCAAACGAGCTACTTTAAGCGGTGTCGACGTCCCTGCGAAAGGGACTCCTTACTCATTTTCTATCGATAAGTTATAACATTTCGAGAAATTTCAGTCATTCCTGATAACCGTCATACCGTTAATATTGTTCGGAACGGACGTTCGGCCGAAGGACGACGCAAGGGCGGACGCCGTGCGAACGGTCCTTGCGTTTTCATACACTTTCTGTTGTCACTGCGGTCGATCGTCGACCGTGTACGGCTTCTGTTATCTTTTTGTCATTTGACAGAGGAAACTTCACACATTAAGTTTACTTAGCATTTACGAGTAAGTTACTCGACATAAAGCGATGCGACACTCGGTGTTCTAAATGAGTCAGGGGTGGCGGAATTCGGGGTGAGGGGGGCGTACCGCTATCGGCTGAGGTTGGTGACGTATAGGCTCTTCAGCTCGGTCTTGGGCGTGTTCTCGAAGAGCGCGGCGCGGTTCTGTCCCTCGCCCTTCTTCACCCAGTGGCCGTACACGCGGAAGGCGCACCCGTCGATCACCTGTACAACGTTACGGAGCTCTGTCATATCGTATCGACCGTCAAATATATATCTATCTATCTAACACACTTTTATAGCTGAGATGCTTTAACTGACACAGTTTTAATTTGTGAACTGATTATGGTAATTCAAACACTAAACGTTACGTAGTTTTCGAGGTACAAAATCACAGACAAACAAAATACATGTAAAAAAATACGAAATGCATTGCGTTAATATGTAACCTCAATAATTTTTACTTAAATATCTTCCGCGTCCGAACACCGATAAGCAGAAATATAAGATAGTAAGGACGTGAGGGCGGCGTACCTTGCGAAGCGCGCGCATCGTGTAGGGGTCGCGCAGCGCGTCGGCCAGCGGCAGCGCGCGCGCCGCCGTGTGCGGCAGGCGGCGCAGGCGCACGGCGGCGCGCACGGCCACCAGCGCCAGCCGCAGCCGCGCGCGGGCGTTGAACCCGCTGCTCTTTATCGCCTGCAACGGTACTTTGCACTTGGAGCGATCGATTGGTGAATTCGATCGATGAATTTAAACGTCGGAGGCCGGCCCGCGCTCCCCAAAATCGAACTCGAATTCGAGGACGGCACCGGATAACAGTCCGGATGTAATACGCGCAACGACAACCACAGATTCATAGATCAGTTCTGCGAGCTCTGCACACGCGTGCACGGCACAACGCCAAGCTTGCCCGCGGCCATGCTGCCGGCGAGTGGTGCCACTATCGCTACAAGCGGTGCATGCGCGTGTCGGCGTGCGTGTCATGTACACCTAGTGTGGTGGGAGTGTCCTCGGTGTCGGAGCGCACGTCTCTGGCCCCTCCACTGTGTGTGTGCGCGGGTGTGGGTATGTGTCAATTGTTCGCTTCCGCGTTGTGGTGGAAGCGACGCACCCAGTAAGTTACAGCAGCTGGTCGCTTGAGCGATTAGTCCTTTCATTGAACGACACTATTTATTAATTTTGTAATCGTTCATGTCCAAAATATAACATAAAACATTCTACGTGACGGTTCACGTGGCTTTACAGCTGATTTTTTATTCTTTACATTATTTTGTTTTGCTCTAAAATAAGGAACGTACCCCTTTACAGTGGCTACGGTCTTCTGGAGCCGTTCGCTATCCGTTCCCAGCTGTAGCGTTGAACTTTGTTTTCAACCGCAAACGTGTCGAATAGTGTCGTTCAATAAAAGGTCTAGCCGTGTAGTTGAACAAGTTTTTCGGGTAGGTAGCTGCGACAGATATACGCGGGAATACAATTATTAGCCACGTAACAACAAACTCCCATGTTAGTCAACATTTATACATTTACTTAAGGAGTCGGTAATTTGAAATATTTTATGAGCGGCGCTCGGGCACATCGTTCCCATGTTACAGCTTCACATCGATCCTTTTGCGAGGCACCTTCTTGCCATTACTACTACATATGTTCAGCAATAATACATTGATATAAATCAAATTTTCCGCGATGTCCATAATTTTTAGTCATTTCACAAAGTTAAAAGTCGTTTTTATTACGATTTTCATTACATAACAGATCCAATAACAAATAAAAAAAATAAATAAAATGTTTACATGGTTACGACGTCATGGTTAATGTAAATCAATAATGATCGGTTCAATCATATCATAAATGGAATTTCTTCCGTTATGCTGAACTGATAACTTTCTTACAAGTGCTGTAAGTCGAACCCGTGTGAACACAATCTTTCAACTCATATCTGTGCAGCGCCGCTATCCGTCCTGGCAGGTACTACAATAAGTATTTAACAGCACAAGGAAATAATGCGTTCCGTCTAGTACTGAGCAACAACGTTTAATGTGTCGCTGTCAGGATCATACACTTCGAGCGACTGGTTAAGTTGTCGGACCATCGGACCACGAGCGTGTAGGGTTCCGTAGTTGTGTGTGAGTCGATCACTACCCCACAGCTCGCAAATTCTAAGTAGTCATAGTTTTACTTTAAAAATCCTCATCTAGCCTTCTGTTAAATCTTACATATATCCAAAACACCAGCGATTCACCTGGTGGAAGGGGGACTTTTGTCTTTAACCAAAATTACCACTTAAATTCTTAATAATTTGCAACGCGGATTCTTGAACGATCAAAAATTGCGTTTTTCGTAAACCCGTAATGAGTTGGAAATATCTATCCAACGACGTGCGGTAGAAAGGAAAAACAAATCCCTACTTTACGTGTAGGGGAGGTACCCCGAAAGGTTTAAGGTTTTAGTCTATCATTAATCATTGTGATGAATGCGTGATCCGGTGCCAAATTACATCTTTCAAATACTAAAGGTTCCTAATGGGCGGGCGAACGAATACGACGAAACTATAAGAGTTACGGAACCTTAAAATTAGGCCGAACGCAAAATTTCCTCGTGCGCGGAACACACTCACTGTACAGGGTGAAAGTGGAGGCGTGTTAGTGGGGCGAGTGCGAGCGGTTTACCATGTTCAGCTGGTCGATGCGGGACATCTTGCGGCTGGCGCTGGAGAACGTCTTCTTGAGCGGCGTCATGTCCTGCTCCCACAGCTAGCGGGCGAACACAACGCAACGGTCACCGGCCGGCTCGCCGCGCGCGGCGGCGGGCCGGCCGGGGTGTGTGCACGACGTACACGGAGAATGTACACCAAATATATTTTTGCCTACAATTTTTATTAGCAACAAGTTTCAAATAACTGCTCAACGTCATCCGAAGATCAAAGGGAGGTCGCTCACGGCCCCTCGCTGGAGCGCGACCGTGTCCCTCCCCTCGCGGCTCACCGGGACAAGTAGCGACGCGGCCGGGTGTTCACGACCCGCGCTCTCGATCATTACAGCCAGCGGTCGTGAGCGACCTCGAATGTTTTTAACCAGCTATCTGTGGTACTAGTATTACATTTATCGTGTGCAGTCTGTGGCATTCTCCGTCTGCGGCGTGCATGTCATTTGATAATAACGTGTACAATTCACTGCGTCCTGGGGACGGTTCTGAGGCGTACGGCATAAGCTCTACTGTGCTTCGGGCAACGCGACCATCATGTACGTGTTAATCACAGTTGAAGCGTGGTAACGTAGCGTCGTCGGGGCTCGCAACAAAAAACTATACTTATAAAAGTAGCCATAGAGCGAAAGACTTGCAGCATGCGCTTTGTTTAGGTGATACTCTCTCTGTCCATCGGTTTTTGAGTGAAAATATAGAAAAAAAAGAATAAAAAATTGATAAAGATACATCTATCGGATGATAGTCAACGGAGTATTCCCGTTCCAAGAAGCTCGAAAAGCTCTGGCTCTGCTCGGTCACTCACCACCGTGTTGAAGAAGGGATGCGACAGCGCCTCCTCCAGGTCGATCCTCTCGGTGGGCTCCACCACCAGCAGCCGCCTGATGAGGTCCTTGGGGTCCTCTGGAAGTACATTACTTCACGTTGTAGGCCAACTCGGTAAAACTAACGATGTGTCGATTCCTGACGTGCCTCATTCCATCGCCATGATGATATTGAATACGTTAATGATTTTTCAACGACGTTGGTCCAACGTGTTTGAAGCGAGATAACACTGACCTGGGCCCGGGCACTCCGCGGCGGGGCCCTTGTCTCTCGCTCGTACCATGTGCAGTTGGACACCGACAATCGACGTCGATCGAATAATTATGATTTTACGTTTAAAATATTGGACTGAAGAATGTGCCTCCTGTAAAATTTCAGTCATGGCTCCTTGAAACAGGCTCGCTCATGTATAGTACGACTCACAAGTACATTAAAAAACTAATATATGAAATACTGCAATATGAACTCTTTAGTAATATGAATTAGAGTAGAATTCCGAGCGCAGAACAGGCCTCTGTTGTGCAGTAACAGGTAACGTGGTAAACGATAATTGCTACTACGCAAAAGTACTTTATTATGACGGCGTTCACGTTTCACGCGGCGAGTTACCTGAGATGTCGGCCCACTCGGGGCTGGTGAAGGAGTACTTCCCCTCCATGATGTTCCGCAGCATCACCATCTGCTTGCGGTGCCAGAAGGGCGGGCAGCCCACCAACCTGCCACACACCATTCACATGTCTATTGATATGTCCACCGCTATAGTAGATCGCCGCGGTCACTCGGCGACCGGGGCCGAATGCTTCAACTTTGCAACAACTTGCAAACTTTCTTTGTTCTGTATAGCAGTTACATAGCCACAAAGCTGGCGGCGGCCACGCCCCCCGCGCCCCCCGCACCGCTCAGCCGCCGCGTCACTCTGTCGACCGTTGCCTCAATCGACTGACGTCTGATTTAGTTGTCACTAGTTACTAATGTCACTGGCTACTTTTTGTAACGAAAAAATAGTAATACACTTGCAAAACCGTCGTAATATGGATACTTCGCGTCAGAGCCTCATATCTACACCTCCCCCCGTTCTTGTACCCGATCGTGTCCGAAGGGTTCGCGGATTAGTATCACTACAAAAAGTAACCGTGCCCGAGTTACCCTATATTGAAATAAACGGTGTACTCACAATGTAAACATGATAACTCCGCAGGCCCATCTGAAAATACATAACATCCCATTCAGTCATTGTAACTTATTTAAAGGCCACAACTGCCCGCCCTGCACCTACGATGTTTTTTTAAATCACCAGAATCGACCCGGTAATAAGTGGATCTAGTAATACATGTTAAACCACCTTCATCGGACAGCCTGGTCTCTTGCTTCACGGACTGGGAGAGGCGTTACCATAGAATAGTTTGTTTTTTGATATTGGAGGGGCTAGTGCTGATGTCCGGCAATGAAATCCAAGTTATTTTGACTTTTTACAGATGTGGATTGATAGTGAAGGTAGTGCTACGAGTACAAGATAAGAGTAAAGTTTGAGAGTAAGGATTGAGACTGCGGACTTCCTCATAGTTGTAATGGTCTTGGGAGAGATCTGAGCGCAGGTTCCGGCCGGAGGAAACGGACCGCACTTCATAATATTAGACGACCCCACCTTCTATGTTTTAGAATAAAACTACAGTTTAAATACTTACACATCGACCTCCATGCCATATCCGGGCGCGTCCTCGAACATGTTGGCCTTCAGCGTCTCGGGCGCCAGGTACCCCGGCGTGCCGCACAGCTCTACGAATGTGCACGAGGTTTGTTAGTACCGCAGTTCACACGTTAACTACTTTAATAATATGCGATAAACAGATTTATGAATATAACGATTTATGTAACATATCACACGATACATGCGGAAAGATGAAACAGAAAATATTACATATTAGGATTATAATTATTATCGATATAATATGTGGTATGCAGGACAACTACGATCGTTATGGAATAGAAAAAGCATCTTATGTGGCTAATTCTTTTTTACTTTTATGTTATTTGCTGAAACCCTTGGGCGGGAGGTAGCCACGTACGATCATCGGGCTCTAGCCGTACATAAAAGTAACTGTCTTCTGAAAGTGACAGATCTGCCCCAAATGTCGTAATGAAGACGATAATGGTTAAATGTTTCTAGTCCAAGAATCCTCTCGCGGGACCCCCTCCTTAACAGTAAACGAAGCGACGACACCAGCTCCCTCACGTTCGAAATCGCTATTAAGATTTGCGTTTTTGTCATTCTAAAAACAATTAGTGACACAATCTTATTTCTTATGTGTTACAACGTCGAAACACCAGTCACGAGCGGACGTCCGGCTCCTTCTTTGTCGACAAGGGGGCAATGTGAGTGCCGGTGTGACCGGCGACCGCTCGCCGTACCTCACACGTCTGCTCGTTGGTCGGACACTTCGATAAACTAATAATACCCGACTTGGCATCGAATCGTCGAGCGCAGTTGCCTGCATAATCTCTAAATAATAAATCATTCAAACACGACGCTGCCGAGTGAAGTGGAAGTGACAGTATCTAGACGTGTAAGGATCGATGTGCCGGGTACGAGGTACATAGAACTCGACGGTGAGCTATGCGGCCCGCGCGCGCGTTCGCGGGAGGACGCGCGCGCCGGACCGGATGTAAGCCGAGAGCGCGAGGTGCGCGCGGCCGAGCGCGACCTGTCCTTGTGCCCCGCGACACTGCGGACCAGGTTTCTACCAGCGATCCACTTAATGTACTCGTATCTAACACTAATTGAGATGAATTAACTTTTTAACGTTTAATTTACCTGCTAAGGTACTCAAAACTACCGAACCGCCGAGTATGAACTTTATCGCCAATAGTTAGTTGGTGTGACACACGTTGTAATTAACTAACATAGTACAATCATTTTTAGTTAGAAAACTAGAAATAATGAAAGCAAGAATGCTTTCTTAATAACTTACATCTATATCATTAACGAATTAATAATATTAAACAAATCGCTAGAAATAATGTGATCCCAAGTTTCAGTGAAGGACCCTAGGAGACGTGTCTCTGTACAAGACAAAGAGGGAGATAAATTCGTCTAGACAAATGCAAGACATTTTATCTACACGTATATACATATAATCGGTGGAGTGGCGAGCAGCGCCCTCGTGTGGAACGATTTAGCCTCACCGAAAAGCTTCTCCCCTTCTTTGAGCATCTTAGCGAAGCCGAAATCGGTGATCTTAACGTTGAGCTGGTCGTCCAGCAGGATGTTCTCGGGCTTCAGGTCGCGATGCACGATGCTCTTGCTGTGCACGTACCGCACGCCCTCCAACACTTGCCTGAAAACATTCCACGGACCATCCGTTCGTCAACAATATTCAAGTTGTGTTATTTTTGCAAATTTATATTTTCATATATATACTTCTATTTTAAAAATATTTCGCATCAATAGAAATCACATAAAATGTAACGTTCATCTCTTAGGTACTCATTTAACCCCCGACGTAACAGAGGGGTAATATAAGATTGGTGTGTCGGTCTGTGTGTCTGTCCATCTGTATGTAATAAGATGACGATAAACGATGACGACAGTACGATAAAACGGCGCAATTACCTACTGGTCTGATGATGGAGCTCGAAGGCAGTAGACGAATCCTTGGTACGTCCATTGATAAACCACCTAGTTTGGGCTCATTAAATCTGCTAGTCGAACTGGCTACTAACGGAACCGTGAAACACCTACTAGTACATCCATTGAATTTGGGTTCATTACAAACAACTTAACTGTGTGTTTCACATTAGGTATTAAGGGACCACTGTATGAGGAAGTAAACCATTAATATTTAGGTAATATAAAAATAAATTATTAAATTACAAATAATTATATGTGTACATATATATATATACCCATTTAAAAGTTTCTTTCTTGAATTTATACAAGTAGAATTTTTACTTTTTAAAGTTATTTTTATGTCGGGGGTTTATTTATAATTTTCTTACTCACATGATAATCCTAAAGAAGTAGGCAATCAGCTCATTATAGGAGTGCTGACGCTTCTTCGCTTCAGGGATTTTAACGAGAGCCATGCTAGGAGCGACAATTAAAGCCATGATTTCAAGATGCGCTCGAAGTACCAGGCGACCAGAAGCGCGCGAGATGTGATTTGCGACTGTGCCATCCGGTACAGCTTACGCGAATCCTAGCGCTTATCTGAGGGCACGGTCCGACGCACACGGCTCGCGGCGACGCGCGACGCGCGCCAGCCGGGACCGGTGACGTACGGACACCTCGCACGGGAAGATTATCAACCAAATGATCAACGACGTTGCCAGATTAAGATTGCAAGGGTCAGCGTGTGACCTTACAATATTACCAACATTAGTTTATATTGTACCTATAGTATTTAGCATTTAACAGAGATCAAAAAAGTAGAAGCTTATTCATTCGTAGCTTATTTTTTTGTATACACCGATTACTAGGCATCGTTTTCCATTTTTTATTTGGATGTTTCAATGATTGATTCGGGTTGGTCCCATTTAAATATTGTGAGATTATGATGATAGATGCAGGAGATTAAGACTGGACCTCCTCAAGGGACAGACGTAATTGGACTGTGCTTACAGTTATTTTTTTGTTTTTGTCGGAGATATGGAACTACAATTGCTTTTAAGTATACTTATTTAAGTATAAGAGTGTTGGCACTATTTCTCTGGGATATACGTCCCGTCTATACTAAACTACCAAATACAACGCCTAATCTGTTCCTTAGAAGCGATATATTTATTTTGCAGCGATACTTACCTCTCTACAGCATACCAGATACTAAAAACGATCCTATGGTACCAATGCTAATAACGATACGTCAAAAACTTGTCGAAGAGACGCGGTCGGACTGATTTACTCTTCCTGTTAAAGAAATAATTTGCATCGCGTTTTCGTAATCTATGAAGGCGGCCACAGTCGTAAACTTCTGTTTTTAGTATTGACTGATAGTGCACGAGTGTTCGTGAGCGGGACAGCGGCACAGCGGGCAGCGGGATGCGGGCGGCGGGTGCGGGGGGCGATAACTACAATTAACGATAATTACAAGTAAGCTATTAGAGCGAGCGCTCTCCAGACACTTAGTTGGCCTAGAGTTTGGTTGGTCGGAGAATCAGCATGAAGTATCGGTCGATGCCGCGACGGTTAGATCATAAATGAGTGCACTACTATTTAACTTCGTGACAATTTACTGACCAGACGAATTGTTGGCCGACTCGTCTCTAGTGCCAGTGGCTCTAAAACTAAGCTCAGAAGCATCATGGGCGTCGATTGATGTCGGATTTACTTATGTAACAAGACGATGCACTAACACGATGTTACAATGTACTCGCGGACACGTCACACAAATAATAGTTTTACAAAGTAGTCGCGATAGGGGTGACTGTAAAGTAGGAAAAGGCGTTCGCGGTCGTTGCTAGTTTTTTTAGCAGGAGTCAGGAGGGAGGTGAGAATTTCTAATCGGACCCCAAACAAGAGCCCGCGTCGTCTGCAGCGGACGGCATTCGTCTTATCAGAACACCTCGTTATGCACGTTTAAAAATTGGTAGATGTACACAAATAAGGAAATTAGAGTTGGACGATAAGCGTTATCAACAGGGTCGGCCGAACGACGGCGTAGTATCTGTGGCCTGTTTATTGAGTGGCCACAGTCCGTGCGGCTACGACGGCCTCTGAGGCCAGTGCGCCGCGCTGCTCGAGCCGTCGGTCCTTAACAATATTTCGCGATTCAACTTCATCGGACAGGCCTCTGGCTGCGTAACTGACACAATTTTTAAGTAAATACACAGCATAAATTACACATTGAGTGATATGATGATACATTCTGTATTTTTATAACGATGTATTTAACTAAGTATCAAACGGTCATTATTATCGACACAGTGCAGTACTATGGGATAATCCTCGTTTGAAAGTGAGCTTAGTCATATCTCCGTCATTGTAATGACCTACTTCATCCTTTGACATGTAATCGGGACGCCGGACGATTCGATCAATGCTAATGTATGCAGACTACGAACATCTTCTATGCATCTAGGCGCATTGGTCACCGGCGCGCAGTAGGTTCTCTAATGACCCGCCAGCCTGACGAAGTTGACCGCCACAGAGCGCCCCGGTCTAAATATATATTTATTGCATTTTTAAAATTGGATTTTTACTTTTTTTTTTCAATGATCGATTACGGAATCCGCTTTGCGAAATATTAAGCATTTTGGTTTTGGTGCTAATTTTGGTTGGAGCACGACACAACACGAGCATACACTTGATCGGTTTTTTTATGTATGTTGAACGATTACTTTAAGACGTCAATTTTCATAATCACAATTTAGCATAAAAATACATATAATTACGGATTCACCGATCAGCCAAACAATAGGAGTAAGTGATGATAATTATATTATATTAAGTAAAGGTATATGAAAATTGTAGTATGATCACCAAAATATTAGATACATTGAAATGCCGCAAAACATCATCTGCCGGGCCAACTAATTAATTATATGTTTACGATTTAATATTCCTACTGCTGATTGCTGAGGAAATATTGTGTGGGAACACAACCCTAAGAGCATCAGCCACGTCGAGATCAATTTCAGAACGAACTCACATAAACAATTATAGGATAATTGAATCAATGATGTATGTAAAATGTAATTAATGGTCATGCCATTGAGGGGTTGCTTCATTTGGCTACAACCCTGAGACTAGCACCCAGATCATCCAATACTATAGAAGATTGTATCATAACCGTATTCTTATACAACATTGTTGTCAGTGTGTTGTAGACCTGAGGTAATTCACGGATGAAACTATTCCAATGTGTAGCAGTCGAGTTTCTATTGAGTTTAGGCTCATCGCCTGTGATCCTACCGCGTAGTTCAAACAGTTTGACTACTCAAATCAAAATGACGTTGGGCAAATCACGTTGCCAGTACTCCGCCTGGTTGATCCGCGGTCAATTTATAATCGCCCGTGGTCCCGGTACTTGAAAGCCACATGGTGTGTAGGTATAGTTATGATAATACAGTATTGAGAATTAAGAGGCTAAGTAATGCCGACTGCTACTTATCACATCTGGACATTTAGCGTACATTATTATTTAAGTGTATTCTCATTAATAATTCGAACTAAAACAAACGAATTAATCTCAAGTATATAGAAAACTTCGATAGCGTAAGTCAGGTCAGGCGTGACGTCACCGAGTGATGCGTAATTATATTTTTCCATACAAACATACTAATAAAAACCCCATCTTGTTAAAGTTCTTCGACGCGTAACCAATGTTTATTTTATTATTTAATAACTCCATGTGAACTCACGTTACGATTGAATTTGATGTCGGTGCCTACAATGTCGTCGAGCAAATGCATCGACCCCAATAACAATTGTAAGTAGCAAATTTATTATTTCCTGCTTTCAAGTTAATATACTCGGAATCGATTTGAGTTATTCTTTAATCAAGTAACTGAGTGATGGGGAGACGATATAGGAAGCGGACATGACGCTTTAATATGTGAACCGATCGTGCGGGGAGTGCGAGCGAAATACGCGGTGCCTACACTAACATCTATAGATATCCAAACAGCCTCAGCGCCTAGCCACGGCCGACGAGCTCCTTGTCCGCTTGTTATAGCATCTCTCTTACTTAAGTTATAGCAAATGAATCGTTGATAGGTTACCTCATGATGTAGCGGGTCTTCTTCTCAGACAAGGTGACAACGGAGGTGAGGTAGTCGAACAGCTCGCCGTTCTTACACAGCTCGAACACGAGGAAGATGAACGTCTCCGATTCGAAGACGTCCTGTAGTTCGACTGGAACAATCATCACAAGTCATTATAATGTATGGCGACTCGCGCACCGACACCTACCGACATAACCGGCATAGAAGCTCCATCCGAGAGAAGAACGTAATTTCATATTACAAAAAGTAATTTCAAATCGTTTACTAATTTAAAAAATCTCTAAGGCCACACCTGCTTGTTTTAGTGACGTCCTTGGACAATGGTGAGCTCTTACCTTGAAATGGGTTACAACTCGGCACTGGGCAAGCAAATGCTACGACATTTACGTGGACGGCGCGTTATTTATGAAATTCTATGACATAAGCCACCGGTTTGACTGCCAATCCGATGCAATCTTGCACGAGTACCAGGATTAAACCGGGTATACTAGTAATAACGACCTGGCGACATTGTTTCACCTTTTATTTAACAGAGCCACCCACATACATAGCAAGTTGGCTTAGACTCCCAGATTGATGGAGCCATGTACAGGAGAGAGATGCAATACCTTTAACCAATTGCAAAAGCTTATTACGATTTAAACTAAACTATATTATTGAATTCAGATTCAGTGTTTTTGTCGATTGTTCACGGTACTATCAGTTTGCTTTGTATCAGGTATTTTAAAGGGATGGTAAAGATATGGCTTGTCTGTGACAGAAAAAATGTGATGTAAAATTTATTATGTATGTAGTGTATTAAGTGGCTTCTTAATTGTGATAGTGTAATAACAACTCACTCACTAATGTAAGGGTGACCCGCGACCATCCTCAGGATGTGGATCTCCTGGCGCGTGGCGTCGCGCATCGTGTGCGTGTCCACCCCGTCCTGCGACTCCTGACTCAGGTCTATGATTTTCGCTGCATATTCGCGTCCCGTGTCCTTCTCGATGCATCTTCTCACCGTGGAGCTGATGCCTCTGTACGACGATACATTTATTAACATTTCAATACCAAGAGTATTTATACTGTTCTTATTTTTGTTGGCATTTTAGATTTTTCTCGAAATTATGTCTCAAGTTATAAGATGGAACTGTGGAGCCGACGCGCGCCGGCGCCCGCCCGTCTTATCAGCCGGCCGTGATTTATTGCAGTCTATTGTTTAGCCACTATTCTTTATTTACGAGCGGATGGGACCATATCATTATAATAATATAAAGTATAAAATGGACATCGCCTGTACCGACGCATCCCTCACCATATGGCTGCGTCAGTTTGTGGATGCTCTTCATGACATTGTTTATCTTTGGCCAATAACTAACACTGCAATGTACCCACGGCATAATGATGTAGTAAGTAAAAATAGCAATGTTGTTAATACTAGGCCATAACCCTAAAAACATATGTGCTGATACTTCAAAGATTTTTAACATTTACATAACTTTAGTAGATATATAGTTTATAGTATATAGTTTGTATCACAATATCTTAAGATTAAGTGCAATAGGCTAGTTATTATATCCTAACCATTTTATGAGAGCCTGGTGCCTGACATAGGTATTTTTGATAACTTAGATATGTGAATTAAGCGATAGCAGGGATATAATACAACAAATCCTAAGTAGGTACTTACAATTGATTGAAAGCCAAGTTATTAATATGCAGATAGACAATATGTTTAATATTATATAAATATATGTAGTATAGTAAATAAAGCTCATAAATTAAGTGTAACAAAGCAAATGCTTTAAGGCTGTGTGTAGTGTTAATGTGCATGCAATATGTCAGTAGTAGCAATCTTTGTGCGTACTTTAGTGATATTTCTGGGGCAGGAATTTAGGAAGGCCAAATCAGGCAAATTAATAATGAGTGCGAATAAGGTATAGAACATTATTTGATAACATAGTATGTATTTAGTTTACAATGTCCTGAGTTATTATGAGCACTTACTTTAAGACATAAGCAGCCCTATAGCAATAGGTGGTTATTTTATATTGATATTACAGCTATAGGTTAAAATTATTACACTTAATTATATTTTAGTGAGGTAAAAAATTGTTTTTCTTAAATTTTGTGTGCCAATCACAAACAATCTCCTGAGTTAAGCAGCAGAGTTGCTAGATGGAGGGGGACCACTAGTGACGAGATTTTTTTCAACCCTTCCTTGTTTGGTGGGCATGTAAAACCATATCGGTCTTGGCTTCATTAGATAGCAAACATTGTGCCATGTCTGAAGGCATTCAGGTGACATAAAATTTTCCAACACTTGGGTTGGCTACTAGGAGGGGAGCAGCATGGTGGAGTATTCTCTAGTCAGTTAATTATTAGTATAGGTATAGGGTCAAACCAATCTGGCTTTCATAGCAAACATAAAAACATAATTATATCTAGGTATCACCCATAACACATAAAGACCAGCACCTCCCATTATGAAGGTTCAATTGATTTGGTTTGGTTGCTGATTTTGTAATGAATTGCATTGTTTTTGTCCAAATCCAGACCTGCACTTCTAACTTCAGTATTCTAGGGCTTATTGAAATACCATAGAAATTTTATTTTTTATATTAATCTGCACTCCCCTTATGGAGGTGGCAGAGTAATTTGTTTTTTTGTATTAGATATCAGTATACACTCCTTTAAAAATATGATCTTTGGTATAGCTAAGATCTAAATGAAAATACATATTTGTGTAAATAGCATCAATACTCTTTAAAACTCAATGGATAGGTCAAAAGAATAGTTCCTTATTCAAGAACTTGTATACAATACAAACATTCAAAAACTAACCAAATGTATATTTTTCACCGTCAATTACTAGACCCAATTTATTGTTTCTCATCAGGACATTACACTGAAGTAGGAAATGTACACTACTGTCAAGGTCATACGAAGTATTTGGGATAGTGCGGAACCAAGCTTTGCTCTAAATTCTCTACGAACACCACGAAAATTGGCAACAATACAACTTCTTCAATCAGACTGGTCAACTAAGTATATAAATAACAATTATCCTCACCTGCCAATTATTTCTTTGGGTTCATATTTTGCGTAA
Source organism: Calpodes ethlius (assembly GCA_018251375.1). NCBI lineage: Eukaryota > Metazoa > Arthropoda > Insecta > Lepidoptera > Hesperiidae > Calpodes > Calpodes ethlius. Next base: position 1,060 of record DWPA01001342.1, on the reverse strand, counting down.
AATTCTTTTGCCGCATCTTTATCAGGCAAATTGTCATCATCTTCCTCTTTTGCCATGTTAATAATCGCTGTAGTTATATTTTTACGTACTGATCTCAATCACAACCACAGCCTGTAGTCCAGGCAGTCCACTCACAATGACGAAAGGTTATTTATTACAAACGATATGACAGTTTTTACATTGGACAATGTAGTGATAATAGATAGGAAAATACTCCTAAAATACAACAGTTTATATTGCACATATACTAAAAACACAATAACAATTATGTAAATTATAAACTTTTAATTCTAGCACTTTCATTCGATGATCATCGAATAGTGAAAAAATATGTAAAAACTATACGAATCAATAATGAATGAAAGTCAAATACCTAAATGTCAAAATGACGTTGACGTCTCCTGCAGTGAATGAGTTCACGAGTAGGTTGTAAATACAGATAGTTAATTTGTACAATACGTATCAACATTAGCTGTGGCACTCAAATATCTTTTGCATGAACCAGAGGGCCCAAAACATTGATTTATCAGGGATAATCCAATTATTAGGGGGAGATGACTGAGATCAGTATTTTCAGGATGTTATATGAATTTTGTTAATAAATAATTGAATTTAGGTCTCGTAAACTACTAGGTCTACTTCTAAATCTAAGGCAATGGATTTTCTAGTCTGATTTGATTTCTGATTTTTTATCTCATAGTAAATTATATGAGGATGTTCCTCATATCTTTCGCTGCCATATACCACATCATAAAACTATTAGAATGTTTAAGGAACTAATCTCCAGGGAATCAACAGGCGAAAAAAAAAGGTTTTTCCTACGAAGACCAGAATCTGATCTGTCGATTCATCGCCAAGTAACAGTAAATATTATCAAAATTATGAAAATAATTATATGAGAAATAGTTCAACTTTACAACTACTTGTCTTAATCTCTAGTATTTAAAGTAGAGATCTTGAAGTTCAAATGACTTTAGCAAATGCTCATCGTATGCAGAAACTTCCGTATGTTGATATTTATTTTAGTATATTTTTAAATTTCTAATACTTTGGCCAATCC
>DWPA01001341.1:0-19047 GCA_018251375.1 Calpodes ethlius | reverse complement strand
TAATAGTATATTTAAAAAAAGAATCATAACTTTCATGATAAAATGTTTGAAATGTCACCTTGTGTAGATATGTTATCTTATCCACTGCCCGAGTACGGAGGTGGACGTAAACAAACCAAGCGTGTAAGACACGTGGACGATGGACGGCCGGACAACAGAATGTGCAGTTGTTTTATAAATATTTCTAGAACGCTTGATTACGTTTATTAAAAAGGTGTCACAACCTTGTACTGAATCTGGTTAAAGTCAATTAATGAATCTTTTGAGCAAAACAATAACCGGCCATCAATCAATGACGATGACAATGACAAACAATTAACTATAACCTTACAAATCATTTAACACTAACAAAATACGTTTTAAACTTGTTAAACAGCTCAAAATATACGAAATATCACGCTGAAAAAATGTTTACATAACGTTTATGCCTTAATATAAAAATACACAAAATATATACCTAGGTTAAGCTAAGAGCTTCTCTTGCAGTAATCATTTTCACTTTCAATTGGTATTATATTTGCGCGAATTTTGCCTTCCTAGCTACCAATCTCTTCCCTCTTTTTCGAGTAGACGATTGCTGTAGTCCCTAGTGCTCTTTACAGTTTCACGCGGACTAAGCCGCTTGCGTGGGTCAACCGTCAGCTAGTCGCGTTCCAGCTAAGAGCTTGAGATCCAGTTCATTCTTTCCCACTCTCTCTTTTCGATCGGCAACAAATCATTGACGCCTTTATTGTTGGTAGCCTACCAACCACCATTCGGAGGATAGTCAGATCGTTAGTCGGATATTTATACAAAATATTACCTATTTTAATACAAAATATCTCGTAATTAGATTCTACAAAAACTAGACATCCTTTGATAATAAATGAGGTTTCAATACGTGAATGACATTTGCAGGTACCTTCGGGTACCCACGCCGTTACCGGATACTATGCACAGGTGTACGTAAATAACCTACGCATTGATATAAACACCGTGTCGTGATGGTGTACAATATAATATTTCTGAGTATATTAACCATGTAACAACATACACTTGGACATTCAAACTGATTTAAACTTGTTATTTAAAATATTTTAAGTAAATTGTTGTAATTTTTTGCTTTGGTAACAAGTTTGTTTATGTCTGCGAAGCGAGGGGTCCTAGGTTCTATTCCCGGCCGGGCAGATATTTATGTGACGGATAAAATATTTGTTCTCGGGTCATGGGTGGTAGTGACGTGTTATTAGTGTTGTCCTAGCCACCCGCGACACTGGGAATCCTACTGCGGGGGGATGAGTGTGTTAGCGTTTATTTATTTATTTGTTATCGTTGTAAATACTTATTTTATGCTATGAAGTTGAAATTTAACGCACTATACTAGTTCCGATGACCAAGGATGTTTCTGACAAATATGACCCAATACTTCACTTAGGAATGGCTCTGGACGAGGGAAATCCTCAATGGTGACCAAAATTAATTAATTTTTCTTCATTCAATATTAAAAAAAAAATTCTACAAGAACTTATCTTTGATTCAGAATTATTAAACTAAATGTGTAAATTAAATTTGATGATAGTTAAATAGCCTCACATAGCTTTTCTACCATTACCAAAAAATAATCAACATTTAAACAACTGTTTGACTACTTTGCTCTTCGAAAGGCAAAAATTCCGCTGTCGTAGTATTTCAACCGATTGACCAAGAAACACGAGTTGTCCAGAAAACAAAAAAAAATATTTCTTCTTTCATGCGCGGACAAAATAAAATATCTTCAATCATCTATCAATTTTAAATGATGACTTCAATAGTTACTTCCCATAGAGCAATGAAAAACAAAAAACAGTTGAAAGCTAAAACATAACCCTTTTGGCACTAACTCTGAAAGTAAAATAACAATTTCATAATGTAACGAACCTATGCTCTACATAGTATATTTTAAAATTTGAAATAAAATAAAATTAATGACATTTAGATGTTAAATAAGCATCGAAAAAGCCCAGGTGTTTGACACAGACGGCAATATGTCTCGCTATTACATTTAATTTCCCACTAAACATTGCATCACACAGTAATCGGCGCGTTAGCGGCGCGGCACGAAAGCAGCATAACAACGCCATAAACGATGCGGCTCACACTAAAGGCTCAGCAGTAACCATTACCTACAATTACAACTCTACTACCAACACGTTAAACGACATAACACATCAATCAGTGGTCCGTGTACGACAGGAAAACGCATTTCACATTTTGGAATACAACCTTAAAACGGAGATGTTTTTGATGCATCAATAACGTTTCATAAATCAAAAAAAGTGTGTCTGGGCCGTTTCGTAAGTCGTAAGAATAAGCTCGGAATATAATTTTAAAGCTTGATTCACAGCAGCACGCGTATGTAGGACATGTAGATATATAAAAGGAAAACATTTACCGCCGGATTACCATCTGTGCGAATTGCGAGGAGTTATTATAAGCGAGATACTTATCGAGCCTTTATAATCGCCCGCAAAATTATGAAACATTAATAATATTGACGGGTATTATTTTATAACAAGTAAATACAAGAGACCGCCCGCGATTTTGTCCGTGTAGGTTTGTACGTAGGGTTGCCGACAGTTACTGTATCTTAGCATTAAATTTCTTCCTTGTCATAAATCTTGGTAATAAAAATATTTAAACAGTAAAAAAGTATATGAAAAAACGTTATTTTAAAGTTAAGTTTCATATTTACCAGGCGCCAGTCAAAGATGTAATGCGGCCGATTAGAATTCCGAAAAAAAAGTACAAAACATGACATGGTATACTACGTTGCATAAAATACTACTACTTGAACTAAAATATTTTAGTTGGATATGATAACAAAAAAACCTTAGGCCTTTTATACACAGCAAACTTTTTGTCGGCTTAATGTGAACCCGACTTATATCACTCAACAAAATCGATTAACGTAGTCAGATCATTTTGTCACCTCACATGGCGAGGGGTTAGGGCCACGGTCCGCCACGCTGGCCACATGCTGAATGTCAGATTTTACAAAGCTTTGAGAACTTAAAGAAGTCTTTGGAGTGGGCTATGTTTCCCGTCAGCGAATACAGCAAAAACTAACTATTTATTTATGACTCCGATAAATATTTCTCAATACAATAAGAATGTGCTCTCATAGCACGAAAGGTTAATAGCTACTAGACATCAAATCCGCGCAATATAAAATCATACTGTAAAATAAACAAAATAATAATAAATCGTACTAGTTGTCTACCGTGTGCGAGGGGCGCGTTGTGTAGTTAAAACTAGAGGCCCGTGACGAGCCCGTAAAGAGTTGTAACCATTTGATAATGATAGTATTTATGTACGTGCGTGTTACAGTGGCACATATCGAAGGTAATTATTTATGACCTACACATACTACTATTCGACTAACGAACTATTCGACTAACGAACTATTCGACTAACGAACTATTCGACCAACCAACTATTCGACCAACCAACTATTCGACTGGATGATACGGAGCTTGTATATTTTGTATAGTCTTGTAGAAGCTATATATAATGATGTTTTATTTTAAGTCCTTTCAGATAAATCACATAATAATAATTTTTATACAATTTTCAACAATAAGAAATAAGTGATTATGTTTATTTTATTTTGATTTTAATTCTAATTTTCACTTATTATAATTTAATGTTTTAATTGCTGTACATTTTATTATAATTTAATGTTAATATAATATTGTATACCTGTTCACAGGTAGGACATAGACCGTAAAATGGCATTATTGTATCTAGCCAAATATTTACCTATCGTCATCAATAAACAATTTTTGTTTTTTTACATTAATGACGAATATTATTATTATTTCATGCCCCATTTCCAGAAACGAATCGCTAACAACGTCACCATGACGGCGTGAATTTACCTACAATCGTACAATGTGTCACGTTATTATTTGTATATAAAACTTTTCGTTAATGAGTATAATCTCGGACACAATAATCCATACAAATAATAATAAAATAGCATAGTCAAACCCTGATCGTAAAATTGGTAATTAAATTAATATGCTAGAAATAAAACGGCATATATATTTTTTTATATTTAAAAAGTCTATCGATTTGGGTGTTAAAATATATTTCAGTTTAATTGGCAGTAATAAAACCTACCGTGGAAGGATTCATGAAGCTTAACCAAAACCAACCTAGTTTACTTTGAACTAAGCCAGAGTACTCCCTTACAATGATTATGCATAATATACGTTTCAAAAGTGAAAGTAATAAAATAGACTCACCCATATATAAAGGTGACTGTCTACTGCCGACGTTGTCGTCGACGTACGGTATGCCGAGCGTGGCGATGCCGGTCTGGCCGACGCCGACCACCAGCAGGCAGATGAAGAGCCAGGGGATCACCACGGCGGTTATCGTGTTGCGCTCGACCATACCCTGCGCCTGCGCAGCATCGCACATCGTGACGTTGCCGTCTAAGGAGCACACCGGCGCTGCACCACCCCTGTTCGCGCCCTGGTGCACAACCAGCAATGGCGTGCCGTACTTAGCGTGCGGCAACACGCAGCCGATCACACCGACGGCCAACACCAGCATCATGCAAGCGATCCACCGCGGCCGGTGACCGCGCCCCGCCAAGTACGTTAGGAACAGCGCTGTGCATATCTGCCCGATCTCCGTCGCCGCCAGCAACGTGCCGGTCGTCTTCGATTCCACCTTGAACAGCTTCTCCACAGTCGTCGTCACGCTCACGAAATAAGTGAGAAACATCCCCTGAAGCACCCACCCGGATAGGAACACCAACATGAACACTCTAGTGGAGTGGAATGCGGAGCGAGGCCCCGCATCCTGCCGCGCTGGCAGCTTGCAGTCGAGGGATCCATTATTGTTTCCGGTCGCCAATCGTTCCTGTTCCTCTGGTGTAGCCTCGACGCCTTTCATAGCGCCGTCCTCGGGTGCCGGGTCGGTGGGACCCGCCTCCCCGCCCGCTGAGACTGTCGATACGGCCGCTGCCCTGCAACAATGATAAACCTTAATTTAAACGACTTCCATGACATTTTAATGACCACTAATTAGGGTATATTAAATCGAACTCACGTCATGATTGCGCTTAGACTAATCAACCCCTAACACTAGTAAAGCTCGCTCGAGCAAGAACCAAGTGCACGCGAAACTTTACCGGACCCAATATTCAAGATAACGGAACCGACACAGAATTATGATTAATGATCGCGAAAACGAGAAGCGTGTAGTCGGCGAGACGCGGGCGACTCGGGCGCATACTTTTTGGAGACTGTTGAACATGCAGCCGAAGCTGCGGCGAGGGATGAAGAAGCTGCGTGCGCGCACACAGCCCGGCGCAAGCAGACTGCACCGTGCAATTACAGCCGAAGTGCGCTGCACCCGCTGCGCCCGCCCCTCGGCATCTCCCCACGGGGTTTTTATTGGCTGCCCATCCGTTTTTTGTGCGGCACGCATTTACACACGATGAAAGCCGTCTGCACGCCGCCCTCCTCGGAAGATTCCCTCTCGCCTCGCCACAGCGGAATGTCTTTGTCTCTTCGAAGTTGCTTTTTAAGCTCGTCTTTATTTACATTTTATATACGGTTCGAATGGAGCCGGACGCGGAAAGTTTTTTTTATCTGGCTCTCTTTCAAATGTTTCAACCGGTCCATTCAAAACAAACGTAAAAATAATCGTCGATCATCCACAACTTTGGAAGCCGAATACGAGTGCAGATACTGATTTTATTAATTGTGACTCCGCCGACACATACATACCTACAGAAGTAGAGGACGCAAGCGTTAGGTTCGCAACAACAACCACCGCGGAATATTAATGTGAGCGCCTCGCGCGGTTAACAGGACTTGCGAAACAGCAGCGGAGGCCGATGACCACCGGCGACACCGACACCTCGAGACGCACCACACCCCGACGCCGATTTAAAAAAGACCAATCCGACCACTTTGAAGATTTCACTAATAACCGAGGAATTATAAGTAAAACGCGCAAGCGCAACGCGCGAGATGAATTCGACGACTGCTGATAACTGAATTACACTGGTAACTGCATTCTGAGATAAGTACACATAACTTGTGCAACGGCCGGACTATCGTGGAATCCCTATCGCTCCACTGATAACGGGACGCGGCAAATAGGCGAACTACTTGTAAGCAGGTTACTGGCCGAACAACCTTAAACAACGCGCCCTACACGTATCGACACAGATGAGACAAAATCTTTCGATGAGCGCAGTGAAACTACCGCGCCGAATGCTTCAGCATGTTAAAAACAAAATTAAGATCGTGCACTCGCCAATAATTGTGTTTAAATTGACTTTCACCTTCCCTCGCTGGAGGATAATTACGAAAATACCGTGATAACTATACTTAGAGCGGTGGGTAGTCGATGTTTATGGCTCGGAAATGAAAGGGCCTCATTTTCAAGTTACTGCTCAATAGCATGTGATAGTTCTGACGCCTTAAACAAAATCTATTCGCGAATATAGTGTGTGGTAGTAAGTTTCTCACGCAACAATTCGAGGTTACGAGTACGATCAATGGCTGTTTATTAAATCTCAGATGTCGATTGAGAGGCAATGAATCATGGCTCCGACGACACGGGGGCTATTAGCACGAATTGAATAACTATGGTTTCGGCGCAACAACCGATGATATATTTAAATTTAACTTTGGTGCAGGCGACGCAGCCGCGGAGGATAACAAATTACGAGCGTGACAGGAAACAAGAAGATTGCTCAACCCGCGTCCTTACTTGCGACCCGTGACATTACAAAATGAAGAACGATCGATTCAGAAATAGCCGCAGCGCCGACCCAAATCAAAATTCGTCTGTTTGTCAGCATGAAGATACAAAAAGATACTGTTGGAACACAAATAAGTCTCGGCGTATTCGGTACAAACGTATGGACTCATACATACGTTTTGAAATTCATATCGGCTCCTGCGCACGTCATAAGATTTTAAAAGACAGAACGAACGGACAATACACTGCGAGAACCGACTCGGGTGCAAAAAGAAAGAAAGGATAACGTTCTCTTTTTATCCTGTTTAAAGTTTTCGAGAAAATCATTACCTTCAAGAAACATAAAACATGTGTACCTTACGTGCTAAAATAAGAACTGAAACAATCCAAACATGCCTTTCAAACCATTACGAAAAAAATTCAACAATGAACCCTTTAATGAGCAAAAAGAAAAAATTCACTATAAAACTCCGAATACCAATAAATTAAAACGAAAAAAACTGACGGCACGTGAATAAAATTGTGCATAAAAACGTTTTGGTTCTTACGTTTAATTGACTTATGGTTGCGGCATAGCGTCGACGGCGTACGGGTGTAGGTAGGGTCGGCAAAAACTTCATTTACACATTGGCAGTCTCAAACGAGCCATTAGGGTCTTTAGAAAAGTTGTTAGAATCGTTTAGCGGTGTGTATGGGTAGTTAAGTAAATACTTAACATATTGAGTTATGGTACATATTTATATTTCATAAAAATATGGCTTACACATCGCGCCTCTACAACCCTTAACACCAACAACACTTCATACTGCCTTCTGTTCTGGACTACTTTACGTAGTTAAAAGCTCAGGTTGTGCAGTTCTGCTATAAAAGTTATTGCCTTTTAATAAGCTCACTAAAATATTTGCTACTTCTATGTAATGATTTTTTTATCACCGCAATACACACGATAAAATGCAGATGTGGGAGGTCCTTTCAGTGAGAAGATTTAAGTGTAAAACTAGTGTACCATTGAAACAAGTATAGTTACTTACACTGGTTACATTAGTAATAATTGACAGTAAAATTGACAGTAATGTCAAAGTACATAACATTAAAACAAAGCTTCGGAGTGCATAATAAATTTCACAGCTCATCGCAATATGTACAAAAACACACTTCATCGAAATTAATAAACAAAGTGTAATCACATAACACGTCATGAAATCAGGTAAATCAAATTTCTTCTATCCACCCACCCATCCAATCATCTTATTTTACTCATTATTTACTCTGTAACAATTATATTTTTTTACACACGGCTTCAAGTTCACACGAGTACCTATACGATACGCTTAACACCATTATTCGTTCGGAAAAAAGTTAATAAACTAGTCAAGATGGACCGAGTCGGTTGAGAATTTTATTATAAATAAAAGTATATTTCTGTTTCTTATAAGAAGACCCTTGATACCTTTAAATCACATAATAGACGACGAAAGCTTATAAACAGTTCTTCTTATAAATTTAATCTCCACGGTTAATGCAAATAATAGTTTATTAGCTTAGGTACCACGTACTTCCATCATAGTATCATCCCAATCGATACGATATATTCTAAACTACGGAACATAAAATATTAAAACCGATAAAAAAATTACAAGTACCCAACCATAGATTACATGAAAATTTTACGAGATCCTTAAGTCATGGGAAAATAGTCCTATTATCAACAGTAATACGAACTATAGTATATCCTACGTAAGCTCAATTAGAATAAGCTAAATTGTTTTCAAATATTTTGTAATATATTCATAGTAAATCAAAATTTAATATTATTTGCCTAATTAAAATATTACATAGGTAAAGTTTCGGTCAGAGTTAGATTCTCCTTCCTGATATATGTTATTATTGAGTTATTTCCTATTGACGTAAAAAGCGACTTTCGACGAATTAAAAAAATAATAGTAGTAATAGAAAAGCTTGAAAACGTTCGATTTTGGATGCAAAGTTCTTTAAGAACCCTACCCTTTTTATATCTTTAAGTAACCACCTGATAATTCCTTATGTCAGTAGTCACAGCCGTCTACATCAGTAATAGTAATTGTAATTTAAATTAAAATTTTGAATTCAATATAAGAACTATAAAAATAACGCCATATACATAATTATATTGTTTGTATCTTCACGAAATCTCCATACAACTTTTTATACGCCTTATTGGTAAAATAGATTCAAGTCTCCGTATATAAATTGGTATAAATCTTCGGATATGTATCTTAAATCAAAACAGTCATAAATTTATACAATTTTCAGTTCCTACGATCACTAAATTTCGCGTGAGACCGTAATGAACTAACAGAAAACTAAAAAAAAACCCATTGAACGTATAAATTCCGCCTCGTTAAGTTTTATCGTTAGTAGAGAGTACGAGAGCACTAGATCATCGTTAACGTTTTATTTTTAAGATATTATTAGTCTTTTGCAACAATGCACGATTAATTTATGATGGTATACACCTTAAGCATCCCCTACCCACAAAAAACAAGTCCTACAGTAAACAATAATATACACGCCACACACATACACACCAGTGCCAACATGTGTTTCGTCACGAAACAGAATCATCAGGGCAAGTTGACTCTACGATAATTAGTCGCAAAGATTTATTTGTCGTATGTCGGGTCGATGTCGTGATGTGTAAATGGGTACGGCCGGCCCACAATACACATCTATGATTCTATAAGTGAGAGGACACCGCGCGGTCAAGGCGAGTGAGCAGGTATCTGTTGCCGATGACACTGTGCCCTCGAGATTAATCGCTAATTTATATCCAGTTATACGTACTCCATTTATAATAGATAGAGGCCCGTCCCTGCATCACTTGGTCTGGAGCCGCGTCACATCGCTGAACGTTTTTTTTTTTTTACGAATGGTCTCCTTTATTGACATTTGTTAACACTATTCACCGTGATATTTCAAAACCAATAAGAATCTTTGATTTTTTAAATTATTTGTATTTTTTCAAATGTCAGTCAATCGCATTTTTTATGTTTAAAAAAAAAAAAAATTCAAATTTCATTAAACTTTCGTCTAAACCTAAACTCCATCCGATCGGTTAGAATAACATGGCTTCCAAAATCGGATATTTTATTATTATAGTTTTTAAATGCCTTTATCACTCCTACAGTTAATACAAATCTCATGATATCTCTCAAGCCAAAATCATTCAAATCATTCATTCTACAAAGCGTGCTAAGAAAATATATGTGGAAGAAATACATATGCCTACCTACATACACTCGAAAAACATAACTCTCCATGTGGCTGAGTCGGATAATGACGAAGTTAAAAGGCTAATTACTAGCTAAGTAAGCTTAGCAGTTTTACAAGTAATTAAATCAACTACAGAGCCCTACACTGCGATACGCTGGCGAGTTTTTATTTATTTTATAATTAAGTTAAAAAAATATTAACATGATTTAAATGTACATGATTACGATGTATTTATAACATTTTTTTCCTCGTTTTTCTTCTTCGGTATTGCGTTCCGTTTTGTTTGATTGCAATCTTTTAATTGTTGATTCCGCAGTACCGAAAAGACAGTTTAAAAGAGCTTTGACCTGCCCTAATAGGGTAAAGGACAACATATGGAGACTATTAGAACTCCCTACAAGCATAAACTATCAGTGCGTTCGTAAAATAACCCAAAGCTTAATACAATCAGAAATACTAACGAGTTGGTGACGATGTATAAATGATATAATTTACGAAATACTCGGCTGAACCAGGCCTTTAAGGAATACTTATTTCCATATCTAGAACGCACTAACCAACGCTGAGTGGTCATCAATTTGACAAAGTTATCAACTATCGATGCATCGTTATTCCAGTGGCAGTTGTATTAATGGCCGTACGAGCAATAAACTGCAATTGCATAGCGACAACGACGGCATTAATGAATTGCGCGATTCACAACTTGCATCAAGATTTTATGATCATTGGCGAAAACACAAAGTACCATACTCTAGTAATGTACCAGCGACATATGTAGGACAGTTTCGTCACAATCTACAACTGTCCTAACGCTGGAACCGGCCTCCTTTCAAAACAAGAGAGGTCAAGGCCATAATTTATCTCTCCGTCGAAGTGCAGGTTGTCCTACTTCACATATATTTGAGGACGTTATGGTTTCTATGGGTTTCCACGATTTTATCTTATAAGCAAATGAATCAAACGCTTGCGGGTGTGAATCAATGTATCAAGATTCTACCGAGCGGAAAGTTGATTTCGGAAACAATCAACTGGGACAAATTAATTACCATAAATGTAATTTTAAGAACGTACACACACCATGCCTTGTGTCAATCATTAGTAATCTGACGAATTAAATCAATTCTCCCACTGATAACTAGTTGCAGAAACGAACTATAAATATTTAACGATTATTATATTTAAAAAGAATGCTACAACAATAAAACAACAATGTTTTAATCGCATAGCATAATAATAGAATATAATTATTTTGTGCTAAATCATTACACTCAGCGCTAATGCCTTCATTCTGTAATGACGTTTTAATCAACAGCATTGGGCAACTGACTGCATCTAGTAAATGCTGTCTGTAGATTTGATTAAGAAAAACATCTCCTTATTTTTTAGCGGCTTCTTCTACCGGGACAACACGCGGTATAGTTTTATTGAAGCGATGACATAATTTGACTTTCGTTTAAAGTATTTCATCCACTACTGTAACCCGAAACCCGCAATATGCCACTAATTGGTCGAATGTAATTAATTATAATTAATGTGAAACCAAACGCGAGTTGTGTAGCAGTCAAAACAGGCGTCAATTAAAACCGATAATCCGGAAGCATTGTCACAAGAACAAAACTTGTCAATACTTATTAAATTTAAAGTAACTATTCACAATTCACTTTCAATAAACGTTAATTAAATATGACATCGTCCGGTAATATATTTTATTTAATAAATGAGGTTAAACCTGACAATGGGATATTTGACGGAGCGATAAACCAATCGGTTAAATTATCAACAAACTGTCGACTCGATTACAATTAATGTTAACAGGCACGAAATATATTTTTATCGATAAATTATTATCGCTCGGAAGAAAACAACGAACCAGGAACATATTCGTGTGACAATGTAGGTGGTAATACCACAGATCAATAAAAAAAAAAATGTTCAAAAACTTTCGACGCAGCGACGTTCAACTTACAGAGAACATATTGTATAGAATATTATACTATATTCTACTTGGAGGTAAAATAAATAAGTGCCTGGCGCCTATCTTTACTGAAATAATACGAGATTATTAAACAACGCGATATAAAATTCTCTAAGATTTGAACTGGCGTAGTCCTGGCGATCAACAGCTGAGGCGTCTGCTGTATCTGCACCAGGCGCCATTGCTTTATGTGCGCACATACGTGCGTGCATGCGTATGTGTAGTTTAATCTAAAAATAGGAACTTAGGAATCTATCGCTTTAATTAAGGCTCAATCAACATTTAAAATTCATATTCGATACACCATTGAGATTCCTAGGAACGAGTTCCAGTAATGGCAATGCAGCGTGTACTCGAACATGATCGGATCACGACTCTACATCCAATAGCTTACAGCACGCCGAGACACGACATCGTACAATGTAGTTTTGCATGAAATTCACTAAGTTTGTGTATATCGTGGGATAAACGCTTAAATAGGAATATTGCGAAAATCCAGTATCGCAAAGGAACGCATAATTTCAATCTTAAGCAGATTTTCTCTGGTTTTTAGGATCATTACAAAATTTTAATTTGGAACCATTGGAAACTATAATGCTGACTGATTAATCAAAGAAATTATTTATAAAATCTTTGTACTGATTAATTATAAGTTAGCAATTAGAAGGGGGTAAATACAAAGTTTTCAAATTAACGTTTGTAGTCGTTCTGAGATTTTGCAATGATCCTATTTTCAGACTATTCTACAATGTCTTTCTTTCGAGTCGGACACCCCTCCGGGACCCAATTAAATATTGAAATTTACGAAACCTAATCACGCTGTTTTAACCTTGCGGCATATAATTTAACAACCCAGTTGCCTTTATATGCCATTTAATAAAACCCATGCAATCAAAGCATCATAACGTTTTGTCATCGCGGATTTTTCCTCAAAACAATCAGACGAAATCTATTGTATATGATTGAAAAATGGAATATGATTGCTACACAGCCAGTCACTAGTGTAGTCGACAATGCTTAGCCGTCGCTCGCGTGATCACGAATTAATTTGCAAATCAAATACCAATTAATGCCGCACGCGTTCGGATACGAATTGTAATCGGCTGGGAGCCCGCTGCAGCCAGGGCTGGCGTGGCGCTCGCGGGTCAAGGTGCTGCAGTTCAAATTGACTTTTGTAGTCAATACTTCATACATTAATAATATTTTTGTATTTAACCGGCTTCAAAAAGAGAGGTACAATGTTTTTTCAAAGGTTTTTGTCGTTTTGTCATTTTTATTTTTGAAGTCGGTTCAACATTTTTTTAATATTTAACTCACTTCGTGAACTACTATCGTTTTTAATATAATTTAATTAATGAATGTACACACACATTTCTATTCACCTACACAATAAATAAACGATCTGACACTCACACCCTAGCACTACGATTCCCTGTATAGTATGGATTTTAGAGCCACCTGAATATATTAGCTATTTAATTACATAGCTAGGTCTTTCATTGTCTGAAGAAATTCATTAGACGTTTAGTGTATTGCATGTTAATTTAAAAAAATGTCTCGTCACAATAATGCCCCGAAAACAAAGTTTTAATTGCCACAGAATTATTCAGCTTAACCATTTATTTAAAAGTACCATATAGTATGACCTAACTAACAATTAAAGTTACTTCATTGTTCAAAACCTCTACAAAGATTTATTTATCAGTATGTATTGATAAACAAAACTATTAACCCATGAAAGAAACATAATTAAATGTCGTTGAAAGGAGCGCCTTCGATTAATTCAACGCTAATGATATCCGTATAAGCGTACGGTGGGCACAGCAGCGTGTCACGATAACGGCGAGATTTATCACGATTGATAACTACACTGGTAATTACATACTTAACGAAAATATGCTACCGGTAAATAACGGCAATGTAATGCAAATCAAATATATATTAATAATTATCGTCTGAGCACAGGTTATATAAATAGAGCTAACTAGGATTTCCATGGATAACACGAATAACATATCAGTGACACCCACAATCCGAGAACAGACATTTATCTATTACTTAAATATTTATCCCGGGAATCGAACCCAATCAATAACACCCAGAGAACATTTATTTGTCACGTAAATGTCTACCCTAGCCGAAACTCGAACCCGGGACCACATGCTTCGCAGATAGTCTCCACCAACTAACCTTCGTTAAATCAATAACATACATAAAAAACAATAATAAATTCAGCTTTAAATATAACCTAGTAGATAACAAGTAAATCTTTAAGTACGAAAAAGACGAAATAATACCAGCCGGTACATAACTCAAGACACCGTCGTCGTATATTATCAGAGTGATGCCAACGTAAACCAATCTCGGAGAGACTCCCCGCGGCGATATTTAGCTGATGAAAGATATACGAATGTTAAACAATAAAACCTAATTCTTCATTCGAACATACGATGCTGTACTTTGGCATAAACATGAAAAGAAGTTTGTATTGAAACTAAAACTTAATACGTAACGTGATTTCCACGTAAAAAAATGTTAACATTCGGAGGACAGTAATCAGGCAACGTGCCAGTATTAATCTACATCGTAGAAAGTCCAGCGAGGTTCTACAGAAGCAAACTGACGCCATAAGGTTTTCCATTTTCAGGTGCTAATCAGCAATATAGTCCGCGAGCCAGACTGTAATATTGAACCCAACTTACATCCAAAAACACTTATACTGCGTGTAGTGTTCTACACCTTATTACATACATGAGAAGACAGCGGATATCCGCTGGATACAGAAGGCTCAGGACCTGTCTGAGTGGCGCAAATTAGGGGAGGCCTAAGTCCAGCAGTGGACCTTTAAAGGCTGATAAATAAATATTATTATATTAGTTTTACATCTATATATATCCAACTCACAGTATCCCCTTTACTTGACGACCGAGTTGCGCAATGTGACATAACCATGCCTTGACATTGTTGATCTCAGACACGATGTGTGCCAGAGTAGTTACAAATAGCTGTATCTATAGCCTAAGTACTCTATGAATTGCATAAGTGATAACAACATTGTATTCTATTTGTAATGTAACCGTTTTCTATTAGTAGCAAGAGAGGACAGCAACCTGATTACCGAGGATATTTAAGGAGAACTGGAGAAGCTTGTGTCAGCAGAATTCATTACGTATTTCGTTTTATAATCGTGCAAATGTTCTATTAAATAAGTAATGTATAAGTGACAATAAATTATTTCCTTAGTATCAGTGTTTACTGGGCTAAGCGCATATATTGTTAGCTTTAAACCAATGACTAATAGCTGAAGATAAATGCAAATTCTATAAAACATTTATAAATATGCGCATTCCAATTATGATTCTGTATTCTATCGTCTAATTTTTAAAACGTGTGAGTATGTTTTCTGATTTTAGTAGTTAAGACGAAGATGTGATAATCCTTACATTTCAAGAGGCAATTCAAAAATAAGTATGATAAAATGTATGGAGGTTTAGTTGTAAAAATAATGATTAACTACATATTACTCTAATCCTATACCCTGTCTCATGTTAACCGTACTAGAGCCTTCCAACAACGATGTGTCTCCAACGATTTGATAGGCTTTTGTTTTACACGTAATTAGCATACAGCAATATATTGTATTCGTGCTTAATAACAAGACCAAATGATTTGATGCAAGTTTTATAAAAATTAAGGTTAATTATTAACATTTTTGAACACGATGAATCGCACTTCTATTACTTTATTATTGGCGAGATACACAGTGTATGTAAAACAAATCAAAGAAAATTTAAATTAAAATGTACTGGTCTATAATTTGACTAAATTCATTCGCCCGGTTACATTAACAAAAATAATTCTAAGAAAATATTGAATAATTGAATCAGCCTCCTTCAGCGACGGAACTCGCCACAGCGGAGTACACTAATGTCGATATCATATCGGACAAGGTCGTTCAAATCACAAGTACTACCAATTTGACACTGCTCACCTCCGCTCATTGAACAAAGTGGAACGTGTAAATGAAGAAGCGATACGCCACCCTGCAACCATTTAACTAGTACCAATAATAAAGCAAATGTGACGTTAGAAGGTAATATTCATTCAAATATTTAACACGCTATGTGCGTGATAAACTATTGTGTTTGTTTTAAACCCACTGCCATGCACTAGTACAGTATCATGTCCAATACATCATCGGCTCTCGACGGCTCGATCGATTGACCCGATTTAGTTATTCAGGTCGCGCGAGCTACTAAATACCGAACAGATCGAATTTGCAAATATCAATACCGAACATCTTATTAATTTCTAACAGTACCCGCGGAACTGCGAAACGACATTTGATCGTAATAAAAAAGTTTTGTTAAAAAAATTAAAACTATTTACAATTATAAATATAAAATCTTGAGCAATATTTTTTTTGTGGATTAACAGTTGCTGTTAGACTAGAGTACTTCACAATTTCACGCAGACAGACGAACGAAAATAAACAGTAAAACAACAGACCAACGAATCACTAATCACTATAACATATGTAGTAACTTAAAATTAATTAATTGTAAATCCAAAATAATATACAAATATACGAAATTGAACAAGTACAGAATGAAAGATATCTTAATGTTCTCACTCACTCTCTCTAAGTCTCATCTCTTCTTAGTTTTCTCATTTTAACCCTAAGCGGTTAACTGTAATTATTAAAAACTTTCTAACCTAAAAACTATCAAATAAAATAAATACAGCTAAAATATGCATCATAACTAGATCTCAGATAAATGATACAATCGCTAATAATGGGCTAAATATGTTAATGCATTTAATTAGGTCTCTAGTAACAAGATTTATAATTCGCATCGAATACCATTCATGATTTTCATGTAATCACCAGACAGACAGACAAAAAACAATTTGACTAATTGAAGTGTCCTCTCATCGATTTTGAAAAGACATCCATACACGATAAAATTCCCGTTGGGATTATGTCCACAGCGATACGTGCAGCCTGCGTCGTTGCGAAATATCTGGCGTTGCAGCCGTTGCAGGACACCGAATGAATACTGAATGCAAATGGAACGCATTAAAATTGTATAGCTCACTTACAAAGTCGCAAGAAACCCACCACCGGTGCGATCGGGCATAAAAACCGAGGTGAAAGTGATACGACAACAATCACGAAACTTATCCCGGAGGGGCGGACTGATAATAATGTCATCGCATCAGAAACGCCCCCGGACTGCGCACCGCGGGATTTGCATACAACGATTGCGTGAATTCGCATGGAGAAATCTCGACGCCCAACTTTTTAAAAGTCCGCGTGCATTGTCCCGTTGAGTTGTTTCCAATTTTGTTTGGATAAGCTCAATACTGTAAGGTCAATGTACGGATGTTTCGAGACGGCAAATCGATAACAGCTAGAAGGTTACGTTGTTCTTAGTAACTTGTAATTACATGTTACCCTAGTTACTCGGAGCGTGGCACAGCAAAAACAATATGAAACAACTGACTAGAGTCAAGCGCGTAGTTCTGCAAACCTGAATACTATAGACAAATATGAAGACAACTGTTGAGACTTGGATGAGTAACAATATCCATCCATACTAATATTTTTAAAAACACCATACTAATAGTTTGTTTGTTTATCCTTTTTCACGACACAACGGATTGTCATTACAGTATGATATTTATGTGGCGATAGTTGTAAGGCTGAAGGCAATATAAGGTAATTTTTGTGAATTTTATGTAGAATACTACGTTATTACTGTGTGATATCTATACTCATATTATAAACACGAAAGTGTATTTGTATGATTGTCCTTCTTTCACGGCACAACGGAGCGTCGCTATAGTATGATTTTTGATTTGGAGATAATTGGGAGGAAAATCTACTTTTTTTTCGCGAACAAAAATCTAATTACTGTAGAAAAATCCATTACGATGTATATTTTTGCCAAATTCACGTAAGTGTCTAACAACAAAACGTTGCCTGGCAACCTGTGACGGAACAGAATTATCAACCTTTTTATTGGTATTCTTTTCTCACACGCGTACGAAGCCGCGAGCAGCATCTAGTAGGCTATATTTTTTAATCTTCATTGCACACATACGGAACCAGAACGGGATGCTTGTATTGAATATATCCGACGCTGAAAAAACTGGTCTTTAAGTACACTGAGCTCTGTTAATGGATACCGAGTATACGCCACACGGATACGACACGCGTCAATATAAACAAAGTGCTTACACCTCACCGCTTGTTAAGACCCTGGTTGTATCGAGACATTCCAAGCTTAGGGATTTCATATAGCTGCACTTTATAGTACTAAGTGCTAGATACTAAGTACTAGGTACTAAGTGCTAGGTAATAGTAAGGTATTTTGTTTTTAATGTCATAAAATTTTTGTTTAATGTAATTTTTTTTTTTTCA
Source organism: Calpodes ethlius (assembly GCA_018251375.1). Taxonomy (NCBI): domain Eukaryota; kingdom Metazoa; phylum Arthropoda; class Insecta; order Lepidoptera; family Hesperiidae; genus Calpodes; species Calpodes ethlius. Next base: position 646 of record DWPA01001341.1, on the reverse strand, counting down.
CTACAAATTCTTTAATTTACTAATACTACTCTAATGTAAGTAAACATGTAGTCTTAAACAGCATCATTAGAGATAAATACATTAAAGTAGTTATTAAGATAACTATAATAAAATTAATCAAAGTTAGAACAGTGCTCTTTTTTACCAATTTGTCCATCATAGAAGACTTATAATGCCTAGACTGTTAGTTTCTTAAAATTGTTGGTCTAAAGTGAAGCATAAAAAATGTGTACGTGTGTGGTAATATCGTGTACATAGGATCGCCGACACGCACACAAGCGTGGTAATATTTTCTTTCGACATTGGAAATATACCTAAGCTATAATTATGAAGAAAATTGTATTGATTTTTGACAACATTTTCATGTTTCTAAAGAACCACTGAAATGGTTACACGTTACTATTTTAAGCGTTATTATTCTAAAAGCGTATTTATTTATTTAATATTAATTGACCGCACTGAAATATCGGGTACAAATGACGAGCTTAATGCTCAATGTATTCTCTACCAGCTAACCATTGGACTGTACAGAAATACACGACGCAATGTTGGAAGGTAAGATACACGTACATACTAATACCTACACATATATATATATATATATACATAATACATATATGTTCATAAATGAGTGTGAGTCTATAAT
>DWPA01001340.1:0-19051 GCA_018251375.1 Calpodes ethlius | reverse complement strand
CAATTTAAAGATATACTTACGTATCTGTATAATTAAATATTTATTATAACGTTCACTTATTATTTTATGTCAACAGATTGTATTTTAGTCAGGAAGGAAGACCTTCATGAAACATCTATGAAAAAATCGTTCATGTGGCTTAAGTACCTATTAAGGCATTTGTCGACATGTCAATTCGGTAAGTCGAGCCTCGTTAGCTCCCTTAAAACATAGCGTAATGTAGAGACTGCGGCAGTGTAGACAGCCCGCGTGGTCGTGTTTTGTCGTAATTTATATTAGACAAATATGTTCGTTTATTTAAATAATATTTCATAATATTAATATTAATACAATTTTATAGTTTAAGCGTTGTAAATATAATTTTAATATTACGTAAAAATTCGAGATATTAAATTTGAAAATAATTACTAGTTTAGTTGTGGTATTGTAAAGTTATTTTAAGTAATTATTTAAAATGGATGAGGCTTTTGCGCATCTCAAAACTAGCCGTGTAAGCAATTGCAATAGCAAGAAGGCGTTGAAACCCCCTGATGGCGGTTGGGGCTATGTTGTATGCGTCGGTGTCGGATTTACTTTCGTAAGTATTCAGTATCATAGACATCTCTGTACAAATTCTACTTCATTTCTTTTGTTACTTATAACTTAAATTTTATCACCTACCTTTTATTTATATTAAACCCTAGTTTAATCTTAAACCTTTGTTTTATAAATACATATCGGATTTGATATGTATTTATGATCTATATGATAATGCTATTTATATATTTAATGTTGCTACTATTTTGTGTTTATGATACATTCCTTTAGTCTGGAATACAGGTTTTTGTGGTTTGGTGTCATTGATATCCACTGGTGACGTCAAAGATGACTATATACTCTGTATTTTAAATGAATATTCAAAATAAAAAATGCATATTTATTTGTTTGCCGATATTATATTAACTAACGCAATAAGGAAATCTTATCTTTATAAGTAATATAATAGCAATAATATAATTAAATTTATAGTAACCCCCATAAAAGTGCTATAAACATTGTATTAATGATTAACTGATAAAAATGTCTTTAATAATTAAAGTAGTTGACTTAATCACAATTTTATCAGACACTAGTTATGTTTTTTAATTACGGTAAAAAAAATTGAACAGACGTCACAACTCGATTGTTTTTTTTGGATACATGGAAAATCACCAACATTTACAATATTATCATAATTATTCATCCTAGTCGCATAAAATATGAGTAAAAATTTTAATGTCCACCGTATACAACCGGTAATGAAATCAGATGTATTTGCTGGTGAATAAACTGAAAAGATATATCAAATGTATATCAATCACATATCATTAATCACGTGTTTATTATTAATTAATTTCCAAATCTAGGACTTAAGTATATTTGATAGATTAATAAATTTGTTATGTATATGTACCGAAGACTATTTTTAACCAATTCCAAAAAAAATGGAGGCTTTCATTTCGTTGGTATTTTTCAAATGTATATTGCTTTAGATTTGAATTGTTCTTTTAATGTGGATAAGTCTGCGAGTAATAGCTAAAGAATTTATGTGCTTGAAGGATCTAGCAGCGATTTCGAACATTTTAGTAGTCATTGCATACCTATATATTAATACGTGAAGCAAACACTTTGGACTCCTTTTTACGACAATTGCGCGGACGGAGTTGTATGAAATTTGGCACACTTATACATAGTTTATATGTAAGAGAAGTGCAGAACGAATAAATTCGATCAATAAATAAAACATTACGCACACTACCATGCATTTCACGCACACACGGATAATAAAACACATATACTCTTTTGTTTATTGTCAAACTGAAAAGTTTAAAAGATTAAATACAGTCAATGTGAACTAATCCTTTGACATTATGAATTACGGTCGAATTCGAGCGCAGAACGGGTCTTTAGTAATGATAACTTGTTCATTAACTTTCTACTTTTTATTGTCATTTTGGATTGATTTGTTTGAGTCATTAGTTTTATTTTTTTATAAATTATTCTTATGATATTTTCAGTTATTAATTATGATATTTAGATTGTTTAGAGCTACCATAATATAATTGTATATTATGTTATTAATTTGTTATATTATTTACTATATGTGTATTGTTAAAAAGTGTTTGTACGTACTGTTTAACTGAACAAAATAAAAAAATGCATAGTGCCAGTGTCCATGTGCTGGTACACTGCGTTCACACGGCGACTACGCGATGCGTTATTTTCACGTAGGTATATGATTTTAACGTATACATAACAGTTATTTACACGACAATCTCTTGCATTACGAAATAATATACGTGAAATAAAAAATGAACAAGTAAACGGTCCTTCAAAAGTATCATATAATCGTATCATAATTTTCTTTATAATCATTCAATCATAGAAATATTAAACATTTTGCATGTCGTAAAAGATTAATTGTAGCGGACCTACTTTTATTAATTTATTTGTTAATATTATCTTTTGTACTATCTATATCCAAGCAACATAAGTTTAGAATTTGTGTTGAATTAAGAGTATACTACGTGAAAGATAACATCGCTTAGTCGCAGGGTGAACTTAGGGTAAAGGCATCATCGACGTTCTGCCAGCCAGAGTAAGCAAGTAACCCACAGAAAACTGCGTCATTGACATTGTATATAACAACTGAAAAATGTATATAGTCATTCAAGTAAAATTACCTTAAAACCAAGTGTACCGTCACGGATCGAGTGTTACATACTTTAGATACAGCTAATTGAAGAAAACTAGTCATATTCTTCATGGTTTTTCAGCAGGTTAAATACTAGTTAGACTTGAGTTTTGATGCAAACTTTTACACCAAAGTTAAGATACTAGATTAGATATACCTACGTACTTCATTCGCTTTATTTCAGACGTATCTCTGGCATATTTCCTTATAAATTTCAGCAAAGCATCCATTTATGTACACTTATAAGGAGTATCTAGGATCAAAATAATAAATGTACATATATAATTAGACATGATAAGTTAGATGATAGTTCGCTTAATATAGCTAATGGAAATGATCCATTAAAACAGACCTGATATAGTATATTTACGTTGAGATCTAATTATTTACTACAGATACGTTTTGCAGTCGAAATTTTACCATAATTTAATTTATTATTATAAACCGCCTAAGTGCAATAAATATTAGTACTTCAAAGCTAATTTCGGAAAATGATTTCTGAACCTTCAAACGTCTAAACTACATATAAGAAAATTTTTGAACAACATATCCAACTATAAAAAACACGATGGCTTGTAGGAGCAAAAAATTATATCCAATTTTCTACTTTACATGTATTCTAATGTTTTTAAGATTAAATTTATTAGTGTGTTAGTTTGAATAAATACATACTAAAATCTACAGCTTTCTGCTGGTAATAATCTAAGCTAGTCGCGGACAGATTTTATTTTATTAGGTATATTCGTTGAATATTCCCTGTCACCCTGGACCAGGGTATGAAGGGTTTTTCTTCATGAGTCATATTTATACAGATAACATTCTTAAAATATTTTTTTCTATTGGACTAGGGGCCCGATGCGGCTTCTCTTCAGTTGAACAGTGATTTATTTTAGATCCCTGTTATTGCATGAATGTCTACTACCGTTATAATATTTGTTGACCATTTTTTTATATATTTTTTTATTTCAAATTTAAATAAGTATTGTGCAATCTTAAGTGCGATCTTAATATATACTGTAAATATATAATACTTAGTATAATAAACTTGTTTTTATGTATGTACATTGATTATTTTTTTACGTAAACAACTGATGAGCCATCAGTCCACCTTTTTGTGAATGGCCACGAGAAACGCTAAAGTATCACTGCTGAATTGGCCAGGGAATTAAGGAAAAATATGGTGCTGAAGTCTCAAGCCGATACATACGTTATTTGGCGGCAAACTCAAGCACGAGGGTGGTAGCTATCCAAGCAGTTTCATAAAAAGATTAATACACCAGTAATTTATATTAATACGTAAAGCAAAAATTTGGACCCCTTTTTACGACGTTTGCGCGGACGGAGTTGTATGAAATTTGGCACACTTATAGTTTATATGTAGGAGAAGTGCACAACGCTAATATTTTTAAATAATAATACTTATAAAGTAAATTAGATCAATAAATACAACATTACGCACACTACCATGTATTTGACACACACATGGATAATAAGACACGTATACTCTTTTGTTTATTGTCAATCTGAAGAGTTTAAAAGATTACATACTGTCAATGTGAACTAATCCTTTGACATTATGAATTACGGTCGAATTTCGAATTACGTCGAATTTCGTTTATACTATCTAGAATTACTCTAAAATTTTTATCTCAATTCTGGTTGTTCTATTAGCATGATAATTAAAAATCTCTTTCAGCATATTCACAGCATAAGTAGTATTTATATTCGCCATGTACCGGAGTCCTGACTGCATTCATTAAGATTTAATACTCCCACATTTTCATATCAAAGAGAAAAATCCGAACGCCAACTTTTGTAAATAAAAAAGGGTCACATCTTCTATATTTCTTCAAAGCATTTTTATGCACGGAATTAAGTAGCAAATTACTTATTCATGCGACCCACCATTCCTATTATTTATACGTAAATATTTTTGACCGTTTCTTACAACTATTATTCCATTGTTCGCATTGAGATTTCCAGTAGCGATTATTACTATTATTTATAGTGTTAGAAGCGAAATTACCCATCGGTCATTGAGACAAAGATTGATTTATTATAACTATTCATAATAACTTCCTCTGCTCCCAAGACTTACCACTGAAATTAACCGTAAGATATCTGATATTCCAAACCCTGATTTATTCAGGTGAAATTTGTTAGCTACCTTGGATAAGATTTCTACAGTAAGAGATTGCCATGGAATCGCAGATATTATTGTTGGAGGTTTCCTCTGGTACGGTGTCTACATAAAGTTTGTATGTTAGTGTTTGTTTCATTAGCAATTTCGAATGAGCAACCTCGTAGTCAAATTGCAAAAAAATAATCTGTACGACTTTCCAGGATGTAATGAATAAGGATTAATACATATTAATAAAAGAGTCTTTTTGTTATACTACATTTTTGTCTCAGTAGTATTTTCCTAAATTCGTATTCGGGGGAAAGGCGTGGGGCGTTTAAAATGGTATCATAATTATCTATCGTGCCATTGTTAATGTTTTATTTCTAATTTAGGGTATTTCTTTTTCAAAATTTTCGAATTATCGCTAACGACACGACACAACAGCTCTAAGGGAATTTTATGGGAAGTGCACTAAAACATCGATTTTAAATAGTCATAAAATTTCGAACTTTATTAATACATCATTGTAGATTAAACGTAATATTATTATTTTTAATAGAGGTCAGTGTGATATAAAATATACTGCAAAGTGTGCTATGTAAATGCCAAATATTAGATATGTCATTCATGTCAGCTTTACCAAATCACTCAAAACATAAACATCCATTATTGTCACGATGAAAACTATTAATCTTTTGCTAAGTATATACTAGAAAACTTCGAAATGGGTTTCGATTATTACGGCATATTGGGCATCAAACGCAACTGCAATCAGTTAGAAGTGAAGAAAGCATATCGCCGTCTCGCTCTTAAATACAACCCAGAGCGCCATGAGAACGATGAAAACATTAAGCGGATCTTCGCGCTCATCGGAGAAGCATATGATGTACTCGTTGACCACAAACGGAGAGCTGTTTATGATCAGTATGGAGAGGAGGGTCTGAAAAAAGGTGTGCCTGGTCCTGATGAATATATCCAACCCTACACATACCATGGTGAACCACTTAGAACCTACCATGAATTCTTCGGCACTACTAACCCATACGCTGATCTTTTGGACTATTACGAAAATCCTCACCCGATGTTCGACTCTCCTCTAGGCAAAGGTTACAAGGAAAAGGATGCCACGATAGTGCGACCATTAGCTTTGTCGCTAGAAGAAGTATATAAGGGCGGATTGAAAAAGATGAAGATTCAACGTCTTGTGTTCACTGATGAAACGTGCTCGGAGCTAAAACTGCGCGAAAAAGTACTATCCATACCCATAAGACCGGGCACGTATCCGAATACGGAGATCAGGTTTAAAGAAGAAGGAGACCAGGGACCAACGCGTATTCCAGCTGACGTGTTCTTCATAACAGAAGACCGACCTCACGATACGTACGTCAGGTCGGGAGCAAGCGATCTCTTAACTTTCCGAGACATAACTCTGGAAGAAGCTCTCTGCGGAACCAGGTTTAACTTAACTACCTTAGACGAGAGGACTTTGAGAGTTAAAATAACAGACGTGGTCACACCTACATATGAAAAAGTTATCGAAGGCGAAGGTCTTCCGGTCTTAGCCTGCCCGAAAAAGGCAAAAGGAAATCTAATAATACGGTTTCGTACAAGTTTTCCGGACTATATGTCGAAAAAGAGCAAAAAAGCATTCGAAAACGCATTTAGAGTCAAGGATGAGGAAGACGAAAAATTTGAGAAGTTGCCATGTGGAACACTTTCCACGGAATCGTTTTTTGAAAAAGATTAATGCATTAGTTTTTTTTTAGTTTATAATAACCATTTTAATTAAATGTACGTAACTTAATAATAAAATACAAAACATAAACATTTCCAAAGATTTTTCCCCGACAGGCAAGCCTAAAACCATCCAGGTCATCCAACCAACATCATCCAGTCTACTAAAAAAGTCTTGGTGAATCCGATTTATTACAATCGAAACACGTACCAAAACATATTTTATGATTTATCATAAATAATGGTAGCTCCTTATGTCCACTTGTAAATTCCGTTGATGAAAAGTTATTGCCCTATTAACATATTATCGTGGCGCGCATAGAATTCAACAAGTCTGCTATAAACTACGACTTCATTTTTGACACGGATATCCACGGAGCCGGAAGATTACTGCTTTACTTAAACTAATTATATCGCATCAATTTACAACTTTCTTTCCATTTAAAACTTTTAACTGCCTTTTCCATTGGCAGTTTGTCGGAGCTTAATTTCTTCAGGAAACAATTAGCGGGAAGGTCGCCCACGAAATTGCAATTCATCTTCTTTTTAGAAATTATTTCTTCTCTTATCCTGATAATAATATTATAAACGTAATTGTTTAATGATGAAACATCATTTTAGTATTTCCATCACACACTAACTATTCTATATATTAAGATTAAACGGTAAACAGACATACTATTCCAAATTAAGAAGTTCCCTTTGGATGAATTAGAATAGTTGTAGTAGTACCCATTAATGGCCAACTACAAGGCATCAATCTCTTTTTGTTACTGAAGATACCTAGCACTTACTCCCCCACGGTACTCCAATGTGGATTGATGAAAACATCAATGGCAAGTCCCAGTAACGGAAGCTTTTACGCCACCCAAAGGCCGCAGACGTGGCTTAAGAAGCCTATAAGTGTCCTCGCAATCCCAGAAACGCTCTAGCGGTCACCTGTTCAATCAATGACCGCGTTCGTAGTTGCTCAAATTGGCCAATCACTTGGGTTAGACGCAAGCTTCTTGATTATGAGAACTTCAATTATTCGGATTACAATATGTTAATATTAAATGAAATAATGAGTAGAATATAATGTGACTTTAAAATCTAATTTCGTTTTATGAAACCATTCTCCCTCGGGTGGAGGGGAGAAGGGAGGTTTCAGCGTAATTCAATTGTCTAAGAGAATAATTTTTATATTAAAAACAACCTTCATTAAACAGCAGACTAATATAAAAGAAATATTAGAAATCGATAGATAAAATAGATCTTTATGCCCCTCTCGATATTAAAATATAAAATTGAAATATAGAGATTATTCCCGATAAAATGAAACTTTAAATCGAATTAAATTTGATATCATCCCGTTCCAATTAAGTACTCTTGGAGTTGAAGCCTTTCTAAAGCGTTTGATCGCACTGTTTAAATACGAACTAGCTTCAATCGATAACTTCGTTAAGATTTGAAGGAAGGAGGCAATAAAATTCTCCGGTTCTGCTATTTTCAAAGGCTACTGTGAAAATACAAAGCTTTAAAGTTCTATCGTGACAATCGGAGTATTTATTGGGATGAAAACGACCTACACTTTTATTGGTATAACTACAGAGATGTGTGTCTTCATAATTTCTTGCAACTTAACTTAATTCAGGTTATTATAGAATATTACGCATCATCTCCGTCTTGTCTTAATATTAAACATTTAGAAGCCAGGTAGATTAAAATGGAAAAAAAAATTAGGCAAAGTAAAATATTCCTGTAATTTTGTGGAACTTAGCATTACCCGAAACTTCCCGGAAATAATTAGTACAAGCCCGGAAGTAGTCCAAAGGCAGGTGCAGAGGCCTTATATTTTAGTAAAAACCCTTTAGGAGTTCAGATTAATGTTGTTTATTGCGGTAATTTTAATTGTACAAGCATAAAGAGAACCTGGATTTAGATATCACATCAACTTATAAACCACCTTTGGGCTAGATCTCAAAAGCGGCCTTGTGATTTTAAGGAAATATTTAAAAATCAAAACGACCATTTTGTTAACGTATATATAATGCAAACGAGCTTCCATTACCACCGTCCCCTAGATAACTCCGCCCATAGACATCTGTTACAAATCTCTCAAACCAACTCAAACCAAACCCTGAATGCATCTAATCTCCTTTGTTCGAAACGTACCACGTTAACTTCTGATCAATTATCGAAGTAACTATCAGTTCGTTTCAGATCACTGGGTCACAATGCATTGATTAATTGCCGGTAGCTTATCTTCGTCACCCATAATGGTTTCCTGGATACCTTACCCACATAAAAATTCATCAGCTTTTCCTTAAACAAAGTGAGGGTCTGGAATTTAATTTCTATGTTACTAAGATGTGACAAATAAGTAGCTTATTATTCTGGTACTCCCCGGCTGACCTAAGCTCAAATCGAACGTTGATATCTCCGAAAAAAATATTGTCATTTGTTTAATTACAGCAAAATATTTAAGATTATTCTGTAAAATTCTCTAAAGTATGTATACAGTTATACTAAGTAATGTCCTACCCTTGTGGCAAGTGTGAAAGATTAGAGGTTGTCGACTTTCAATTGAGATTTGAGCCTAGATTACCAGGTAAAGCTAAATTGCTGAAAGCCAGTGTCTTGTTTGTGTTTAATTGATCTGTCTACAAATCTCCAATTTTCTCATGTCTATTTTCAATGAGATGAAAGATTAATCATAATTATACAAAATGTTATTTATAAAAGGAATTTATATTTCTTATCTGTATATTTGATTTAGCACCATAAAATGAGGTGACCGGACGGGTAGAATAATTGCTTAGATAAATATCAGGGTAACAAAGCGAAAGGGGCCGACGGGGTTGATATGCAAATTAAGACAAATATGGCGCATTTACCAGGCTGTTTGCGATCTGATTGGGGACAGGGAGGTATTGAGAGATCTGTTTAATTAAACCTTTCAAGTGGCTTACCGGTTGGATTGAATCTGTTTCTGATGTTCTCGTTAATTTTAGATCGTGTTCGTCAAGAACGGTTACAAACATTTTTGTTTTTGATATAAAATATAACTTATATAATGTGAATATTTTAGACCGCAAAATTAAAAAGAAATTTGATGGATTGATTAGATATTTTTAATATTTCATATTAAATAGTGGTTTAACTGAAGAGTTTTAGAGTAAATAGTCGCCTAATCAGAAGACGAGGTACCTGATGGTAGCTAAGTGACCACAGCCGGTAATAGATATCAGAAATACCATGAGCATTACTAATGAGTTACTGACTAAGAAAAAATGAGAAGAAGAAAAGAACTAGCTCCCAACTCCAAGCAGATACACGAGACTCAAGCAAATGGATGATGCTAGCCAAACGAGTTTTACAGGAAGATAATAATAGCGGTAATAAAATCAATAATATGAAGATAATTTTGTAAATTTTACAAAATACTCATTCGTAAATTACCTCGCGATCAAAAAATTTAAGCCTCTTGGACCAAAAACATTTATTTGTAATTTGTAAAAAGTTATTCACTATCTGATTGGTGGCAACAGCTAACTGTCTTAACGACCACAGCATCTGTCTTCAAACTGAATCGTCGGTTCTAATAAGTTGAGACAAAATTAAATTAAAAACCAATCAAAACTTTCTCCGGCTATGAATTGCATTTGCTCGATCAGCGATTATTTAATATAAAGCGCTGGAAAATGCACCAGACTCACTGACTAGATTACACAAACTTGTTGACAAGTCGAAAATAAATCGAATATCACTGTTGGTAATATAGACTATAATGCCTAGACGGTTAAATTCTTATATTGGGCTAAGTGAAGCATAAACAATATGTACTTGTGTGGTAGTATCGTGTACTTACGATCGCTGGCACGCACACAAGTGTGAAAATTTGTTTTATATCGTTTGAAAGTAGTACTTAACTGTTAATTATAAAACAAATTTCTTTGTTTTTTATATATGGCAACATTTTAACCTTAACAAGCTTAGCTTTTAACCATTTTCGTGAAATGGTTACACTTTACCTACAACTAGTACAGTTCTAAACGTTATTATTCCAAAATGGCTAACATAAGTTAGCTTCACGAAAGTTAGCCGAGTGACTTTGACTCAGTAATGAAACGTTAGTTAAGAAGCGCTAGCGTAATGACCAGCGATGCATTGAAATGGAGACAAACTTTGGTGTCACTCATTTATCGAGGACGGAACTTTTGATAGTTACCCTTATATGGATACAACCCATAATGTCACACATTCATTGAGGACGGAGGTAACCTATGGTGTCACATGTCCATTAGAGACGGAGATAAACTATGGTGTCACACGTCGAATATAACCTAATTTGTCACATGCCCATCTAAGACCTCTGACGGAGATAGCCATCTCAACAGTAGGAAGTGATAGCCTAGTGGTTGGAACGTTGGTTCCTCGAACGTGGGGGCGTGAAATCGAGTCTTGCACTCACCCCTAATTTTCAAAAAGTTATGTGCGTATTACTGGTTAATTATCACTTACCTCGGTGAAGGAAAACATCGTGAGAAAACCTGCATGCCCGAGAGTTCACCATAATATTCTCGAAGGTGTTGGAAGTCTGCCAATCCGCACTTGGCCAGCGCGGTGGACTATGGCCTATACCCCTCATCTCATGAGAGGAAACTCGATACCAGCAGTGGGACAATTATGAGTTGTAATGATGATGATGAGGAACTCAAGAGTAACTCCCAAACTAATGTCTTGAATAGAAAAATATTTAACACTTATATTACATTATGTTTGAAGCCACATAAATAATATATTTTATAAATATTTTTCGGTCGATGACCTCGTCGCTATATTCATTTTTTCTCACATTAAAGACGACTAATAGGAATCTTAAGGAGGAAAGGCATCCTTTTAAAATGTTCTTTATACTCTTTAACGACCTAACCTAGCATTTCTCACTAACATTTCCATTTATCACAAGCAGTTTCCTTATTTACATAATGGTTTTATAAATGCTGCTGGGGTTTTGTATTTTAATTTTAAACGAAATAATAACTCTTAGAAATCTTATTATTATATTCGCTTAAAGGCGATTTCTTGTGCTTTGACAGTACTAGTTAGGAATGACAATAAAGACACAGTTGTGGACCTAAAGTAAAATTCCTAACTGGGGCATTAAACTAACGGATTGTTTATTTTTTCGTTAATGGGTGTCACAATCAGTTGCACGAAACTATCTATTGAAGCGGAATTACATAATGAAAGCATTACGGATAATGAAACTTTAATTAATAACGTTGCGAAACAATAACGAGTGTATAAAAATGTGTAAATCCGCAATGCTCAGAAAGTAATCTAGATAATGGCAAAAAGTATCATATTATATTATAATGTTAGTTGTTATAACTTTGCCTAAGAACTTAACTTAATATTTTGGATTGATAAAATAAGTCTATAATTAACATCTATACATATATTGTGAAAACAATTTTGAGCGTCATTTATTACTTCTACAAAACGCTATCGATTCTTGATTTAACATTTCCAACATGATAATTCATATCATGCGTTATATACCACTAGCATCTTAATCATCATCGTAAATCTCTTAACAAAACCGCACGAGAAAACTCATTTAAAATTTTTGTAACATCTGCACCAAATCTTCTCAGTAAATGTGTTAAAACTACATTTATTTTAATGCTATAAGGTTAGCAAACTAGCTTGTAGTGCCACCATCTCTTGCCCTTAGACGCCTGTGACTAAACGAATAGGACTGTAGGAAGGTCTCTAGTAAATAAGTGAGTAATATAACATTATACAGATGCGGTCAATTGTACGCCAATTAAAACTTAAGTCTTCATTCTTTCAAATACCACACTAATTAACGAGAAATAATTATATGCAACTCCATTAATGTGGCCTACATTTTAACGCATTAATTAAGGCGCATTTGGAGATCTATTACCAAATGTAGCAAAAACTAAATGATTATTGATATAAAAGCTAACATAGAGAGGTTTCGTTTTAAAGTTTGTGTCATCATTCATTATTATCTTGCAATAAATATTGTTTATTATATCCATAGTCGCTTCCTGGAAGTATCGTTTTCCCATTAATAATATCTGGAAACTTACAGCCGTTTGCCGGTAACTCGCCAACTCACGGCTTCCCTGGGGATTGAGGAAAGCGCAGTAATTAAAGATAAACCATTGTCTTTGAACATGATACGCTGTTTTAGTTACATCCCCTTTACACCCCCTGACGAATATGAACTTTATTTACCTGCAACACAAATTTAATTTGTACGGGCAAAATATATCATTATTCGTAATAACATAAGCCTGTCGGCATGATTTCATTGTATAGACTCCATTTAAGACAAAATTTATTGAATTATATCGTCACTGGAAAGCCAAATGTATTGCAAAGATATATTGTGACAGTGTTACCTACATACTGAAATCGATATCTTGTACATATTTGTTTTCAAGTTTAATTATAACTGGTATTATTTTATTTTCTTCCGTTGTTTACTTTTTTAGTTATAAAGCGCTAAAATAATTCCCAGATCATTAATTACGAAATCAAAACAAATCGAAACAGAAAAAATACCAATCTATTAAAATCTATATATCAGCGCAATATCACTGCAATTGTAAGTGACGGCTCCTATCCTCATTGCAAATGTGAACAACACGTGCAGCGGTCGAGTAGTGATTAATGGACAAACGATATAAAAAGAAAGATAGATGCCGACTCGGGGCATTCGTTCCTCGACGGTTGGCATATTACGTAATCACCGAACAACTTTGTTATAGAGTAGTTACGAAATCTGCATGAATTAATTTTGTTTCTGAAAAGTTGTTCAATCAGAAATTAAAGTGGAATAAATCAAGTGATCATGCTACATATATTTCTTTCTTTTTGGCCAAAATGGCCTTACGGTAACAATATGTCGAAACCTTCCAGATCCATCACTCCGTCTATTGGTGAAAACTTTTCGTTACATTCATAAATGTAAACGAAATTAAGGGTGCCACCCTGCGTTCCCTGATTTTGACCTAGTTTCGAGTGTTTGTTTTAGCTGTCTAGGAAGGGTTTAAAACGTGTCCGAATAAATCCTGTACTTAACGTGACAATCCTTACTACGATTCCTGTCGGGGTTTCAGACTTGAGTGTCTTTAATCAGGAATACTTGGTTTGAGCTATATTTCAAGGATAATATAATTTAACATTTATATTCTTCTTTCTTATATATAAAAATAAATGTTTGTATGTATGTCCTTTATAGAATCGCTAACGATACGTTTAATCACGTGATGATCTTTAGCTAAGTTGTCGTATATGAGCCCTGAAAGGTTTCTAAGTTAATACGACCAATTTTCGACAGGTAGCACCACTGTCATTCCAATTAATTTCATATATTCCCGTGGCAGCTCGTGTTGGCGTAACAACGCGCGCAAGGTGCAATTAGTGTTATATCTTTTTAATGTATGTAAATAATATTTTCTAAAATGTATTGTGATACAGCAGTTAGAATATTTACTTTTAAAAAGATCTCTAAGCGAAGCTAGGTCTCAAGTTGTAAATTACCCATATTGCTCTTTTACATATAATAACAACATTTATTAATATTTGTAGTACATTGCTACATGCATATATTATCTAATTTGTATTTACACCACTCCATGACGCAATGTAACGTCTCCAGGCTCTTGGACACGGAGGAGTGGTGGAAAAGCGACCGGTTCTCGTGCGTGTGCATGCTGAACCTACTGGACCGGTGCAGCAAGCCGCGCAGCATGCTGCTGCAGGCCAAGGCTGCCCTGGCTGCTGATGGCGTGCTGGTGCTGGCGCTGGTGCTGCCTTACAAACCATACGTCGAGAGTAAATATCACCTTTGTACGCCTCAGTAAATAACAATGCACGCACGTAGAATTCTAAGATATGGTAAAGATAAAGTTTACATAGAGATAAAGTAATTGTTATATGTTATGGGCGTTACAAATACATTTATTAATGAAAACGGAACGTTCAAAAATGTCAATGTAAAGTTACCTGTTGACAATTAGACTTACGATCGAATTTCGACTGCAGCGTTGGTTTCTAGTTATAATTTCAACACTATTACTGACTTGTTCTAGTATTTTTTCGATCAACCGTTTTACAATGCAATACGTTGCTTGCAGAGCAGCTTGTTAATAACATATTACACGGCACGGGTTTCTCCTCATATCTATGGAGATGTGGAGTGTTCACCACTTAACTGATTAATCTAAATAATCCTGAACAATATTATGATATTTGAGATTGCGCATAGAACCAATTATTTCTATAATTTTTAAAAAAATGTATGTAATAAACGAAGTATGGCAATCATATTTGAAATAATTAGTGATTAATAACAATGTTTTTAATTCCAGTAACTGCAGACCATAAGCCGGAGGAGCGACTTCCGATCGAGGGCCCTAAGTTCGAAGATCAAGTGGCGTCGTTCGTCAAGTTCATGAGCAAGGAGATCGGGTTCGAACTAGCGGCCTGGGCGCGGGCGCCCTACCTCTGCGAGGGCGACTTCTCGCAGGCCTACTACTGGCTCGACGACTCTGTCTACGTCTTCAGACCCAAAAGAAACACTTGAAATAATAAGTACAATTACCATACCACCTTAAGTCTTCAAATTAACATGACATCAGACGGATATAAGGAATATAAGTAAATAAGGCCGTGCTGGAATCAACGAATCATATATTTTGCCGTCGAAACTCTTAATCAATCCAAAGTTGTTTTAACTGCAGACTCTCGGCACTTCAATCAAATTAGATGAACGCAAATTTGCCCAATCGAGCAGTCTATAAGTAGTTTTAAATGAAACTAAAATTTTACATTTATCAACACGATAAAAAAAACATGTTATTACATGTTCGTTGTCGAAAATTCACAATAATTTATTGTTATATAATTCTTGAATTGAACAAGTTGGAGGACATAAGCCCTTCAATAAGTACAGAATCTGTAACTCAAATGGAAACAAATTTAAAACGGAAATGCGTTTTAAATATTCCGTCGACATCTGTAACGTAGTCACATAATTAAAATAAAAAAAATAAAGAAAAATGTTTTATAGATTAAAAATTAGATCCCCTATTACCGGGTACCCCGCTCATCCACCTAGGCGAAACATTGATTTTAATAAAAAAAATTAATTAATTTGTAGATAATTTTTCTTACGCATTATAATGTGTGTATGGAATGTTGCAAGTTAATTAAAATATCCAGAAACAAATCATTTTAACTAATGATATTCAGATGAAACGATTATTGATCTACCGGTTCAGTTAAAGGTTTAAGGTCAAACTTTAACTATATTTTAATCAAAAATACTTTAGATCGATTAAGAGTTTTGACCGTAAAATATGCACCTCAAAAATCAAAATATTTTTTGGTTTAGGTAAAAAACTTATGGCAGCATCTTTTAAGACGTTGTGCGTTAAATCGCTATCTACTGCTACCCAAAAAAAATTTTGGAAATTATTAGACATGTACCTATTTTACTAGGATATAGGTACTCACGATATGTATGTTGATATAACACATTGTTTTGAACAATACAAATATGATTATATATAAATAGATGTCGGCTGTTGCCACACACTGCTGTCGAAATATCGGCGAACAGAATACATATCCTGAGTCCCCCAGTTATAGTAAAATGCACAATTCACTATAAGGTCATTCAGGTGAAATTTAATGTCATATTATATTCACTTCAATCTTTAATTAAATGAAATCAGTTTGTAGTAGATAAAATATTTTGATTTTGAACATTCGTGTTATCTATGTCGAGCACCTGACAGATATTTGTAATGAAAACTTTAACGTGTGTATGTACTACACACGACGAAACGTCCAACTATGTCCAACAATTTTTGCATTTATTATATTAGTTAGGGTTTTTATATAAAACATTCCTCCATAACAAAGGTTATATCTATATTTATAGTGTACCTATATAACAACGAATACTCGATGAGTGAGTCAGTTATTATGTAGACAGGTATATATAAAAGAAATTGTAATACGTTTTGTTACTTGTCTTAAGTAGTAAACAATTTTATATATTTTGATCGTATTTTGTTCAAATGAAACTTCTTTATCGATGTATGAGAGAAATTTGCCGTCACATTTTTTTATGTTACGCGCCATCTTGACCTTCTCAATGTCTATTCAGAAGAAATAGTACTTTTTCCGATGGACAAGGGATAGGATGTCGCTTAAGCGGACTTATTATTATTTGATAATTATTAATATAATTGTATTTCGATACTAAAGTGATCGACAAAATCAAAGAATTTATTTTAATTCTGATTCCAGTGGATTTCTACCATTTTTTTTTTCCTAATACATATAATTATTTAATATTGAAAAAAATAGTTTCACTTGTTACCTGTGTACACTAATACACGCACTGCGTAAAATTACAGAAAATGATAAACAAATAATAATTTAAATCTAAAACGAAATTATTTTTAAGCGTTCCAAAATTGTTTACGAATCCGACAAGTATCAAAAACGTACTTACTATAATTTAATATAGTCCTATACTACATAGTATTCGCTGCGACGTGTGAAGTAGACAATAAACGATCAAAAACTATTACCCACCTACAAAGTATATGCCTCGGCTCAATCGGATACATCCGATTATCAGAATCGATTACGGAGTGTTCGCTCAGTGAGCATACTATTGAGTGAACCGCAAATATATCTATTTTTATATTAAATATTATAATTCAAGTATTTATAGTCAACTCATTGTACAATATACTGTAATTTGAAATTAAAATTATGAAGATTTCCATCTCTCGAAATTATAATCATGTAGAATGATTCAAGATTATTCTACTATTTTTTTTTTTATAAGTAATAGTAACTTACCACTAGCGGTCACTCATTCAACAACTGACCGCGTCCGTTGTTGCTGAACTCGGTCAACCACATAGCGTGTATACAAGCTGTATATAAGCGTGCATATTTTAAATAAATCATTCTAGTTCTTATATCACATCGACGTCCTAACGCGATAATTAACCCGCTAACACACCACGCAGATGTATCCATCAGTTAAGCGAGCTAATTAACGCGTTAATCGAGATACTAATGACAAGTAAAATTTGCACGGAAATACATTAACGTGCTATTTAAGGCGTATTCAAGCGTTGCCGATCACACCAACGTTAAGGTTAATGTGGCAGAACCATTAATCGGATCAACAAATACAATAACAGCATCGAAATAACCGCGTCAATCGAAAAAGTTGTGTTTAATTCAATGTTAATATTTTGTAAGTAACACAAGTATATTTAAGATAAGTTCATCGTATCAATGTTCTTAGTGCGTCATGTCTGTGTGTAATTTAAAGATTTCTTATCTTTTTCTCTTTAAATTGAAATGTGTATAAATGTCAATTACATTAACATTTTTAAATACATTTTCTTTGTTAAATGTGTGTGTGTAATATATGTTATATATAAAACTTAGGTATCTGCACTTCCCCGTGCCTGTGTTATTCGACAATGGTTTACCCTTCGCATATTACAGATTAAAAATGTATTTAGTATTGTCAGATTAAAAAAAAATACCGCAAAAACATCGTTAAAACGATTATATAACAAATAAGTTATGATTTGTTAACCGTCTTGATGTATTGGATTCTTGTCGCACATTTGACAACGAATTTATTCGATCAAAATATGCGCACATGTACAATATTACATAACTTAACGGATTCAATTGTAAAGAATGTAAATAAGTAATCTATATCTTAAGATAAAGGTTGTCCGGAAAGTTCGCGCCGATTTTCGGTAGGTAGCGCGGGAGACTTGACTGAATAAATCGAAATAATTAAACATATATGACATGTGTGCACTGTACATATTATAAAAGGAATAGCTTCAGCCACATTTGGAAGAAAGTTAAGTTACGATTCGTTAATTTCGTGAACATTTGAATGAGCTGCGTTTTAATTGTCCTAAAATATCAGCACGAAGTTACCGGACAACCGAATAACTCTTACTAAAATGTTGTATCACTGAATGTTCTTAGTATCTGAGGGCATACTTTACTAATTAATGGTTAGGTCAAGTAACACGGCCCGCTAGAGGTTTTTATTTGCCACACGTGTCAACGCATTGTCGCCACGGGGATCTTGCTCCATACATTTTTGTTTTAACGCTTGACGCAAATTAAATTTGCTTTGAGTGTTGTGATTTATTTCCCTGTATTGAAAATTGTATGAATTTATATGAAATCCAATTGAATAATTCATACTAATTTGTAATTTTCTAATCTAGTACATTTTGATGTAATTTTATAGTGGTCATAACAAAAGAATACCTAGGTATAAATGTACAAAACAAGATGATATAGATGTCAACATTTTTATTTCATAAGTTCCTAACTTACACATTTTAATATGTATATTGTTGGTAATGTATTGTAATGTAATATTG